>OZ007583.1:125000-180000 GCA_963931925.1 Onchidella celtica | reverse complement strand
AGATGGATGGTGCAGCACTCGATCTGAAGACGTAGATAAACATCCCCTATTGCAGGCAGCTCGCCATGTCCAGACATTCAGGAAATTGGATTTCCAGTCTGAAAATGCTAGAACATTCTGCTATTGTGTTACGGCAAGTGACGTCACACCTGATTAGTGCAGGTTTCCCAGGGAAAGTGTTGGAGACGCCGAGCCTGCAGCACTTGATGGATGGAGTTTGTCCGCCGACCGTTGACGCTGCATGCACCAGGCAAGACGGGCAGAACAGATGATATTTATCATACCAAAAGGCAAAACCATTCCATTCAATGATAGATGGGTGATTATTGCTAGGCGCCACTCAAGTCCATGTGACACAGTTAAACTCTCAATCAATGACAGTTACCAGTGACGTCAAGCTGTGACCAGAACTGACCAGTCCTCCATCCGGAGGAAATCACAGTTTTTTATTTGTTTTTTTTTTCAATAATTCCTCTTGTTGTTCTAATAATAGTTTTGTATCTTCATAGAGATAGTGAATGTGGGCACAGAGATAACAGCTGAAAATCTGTCGGGCGGCAAGGCTTGGAGGCTTGGAGGCTTGGAGTCTTGGAGGCCGGGACCAAAGTTATTATGTGGCAAAAACAAATTAGAACAAAAATAAAAACGAAAAGGTTTGTACATTGCAAATCCCTATGGAGAAAATAACAAACAAAATGAGCCATTGAAGGGAAGAAAAGTTTCTCCCCACTGAAGATTTCATCAGGGTGAAAGAAAAAAAACAACAACACCCAGACTGTCACTGTCAATGTCAATGTCACCGTCACTGTCATTGTCAATGTCAAGGTCACAGTCAGTGTCAATGTCACTGTCAATGTCACTGTTACTGTCAATCTCAATGTCAATGTCAGGGTCACTGTCACTGTCACTGTCACCGTCACTGTCACTGTCACTGTCACCTCACCGTCACCGTCACCGTCACTGTCACTGTCACTATCACCGTCACCGTCACTGTCACTGTCACCGTCACTGTCACTATCACTGTCACTGTCACCGTCACTGTCACCGTCAATGTCACCGTCACCGTCACTGTCACCGTCACTGTCACCGTCACCGTCACTGTCACTGTCACCGTCACCGTCACTGTCACTGTCACCGTCACCGTCACTGTCACCTTCACTATCACTGTCACTGCCACTGTCACCTTCACTGCCACTGTCACTGTCACCGTCACTGTCACCGTCACCGTCAGTGTCACCGTCACCGTCACCGTCACTGTCACCTTCACTGTCACTGTCACTGTAACTGCCACTGTCACTGTCACTGTCACTGCCACCGTCACTGTCACTGTCACCATTACCGTTACCGTCAACGTCACCGTTACTGTTACTGTCACCGTCACGGTCACTGTCACTGTCACCGTCACCGTCACCGTCACTGTCACCGTCACCGTCACCGTCACTGTCACTGTCACTGTAACTGCCACTGTCACTGTCACCGTCACTGTCACTGCCACTGTCACCGTCACCGTCACCGTCACTGTCACTGTCACCGTCACTGTCACTGTCACTGTCAATGACACTGTCACTATCACTGTCACTCTGTCACTGTCACTGACACTAGTTCATGGCTAAACCAAAAAAAAGGAAATTTTTTGTGCCGGGTCTCTCTTTCAAACTTCTCATTTCCAAGTTCTCACATCTCCACAGCTTAGTCACCATGGCGGTTATTTCCCCTGCGATCTTCAATACTAAAATGACACCAATAAAAAATCTGGACATGAACATTGGATAAATGTGAAAACAAAAAAACAAAACAAAACAACAAGAAGACAACTTGGATTGTGTGAATATTTTCATTATTTCAATAACGGTTGCGTGTGTGTGTGTGTGTGTGTGTGTGTGTGTGTGTTAAAATTCTCCAACTTTATCACCAGCTACCCCACCTTCATCATCCCGCACTTTGAGATATTTCTTAAAACGAGAACAACAAAAATTTCAATCACTTTAGGAAACGGACAAACGTGAGCACGTGATTTGGGAGGGGGGGGGGAAGAGAATTCTCACCTGCTTGAACTCCGCGTCTTTCTCCGGTTTGTCACGCCCGGGAGTGCCGGAATGCTGGTTTAAACTCAAACATTGATGGAGGGCGTGACTAGCTCAGCTGACGTCATCACTGTGCCATTGGGAGGGAAATGGTTCCATCACCGTCTATCGCTGTCGCTTAGAGAATATTTGAGTTATTCCCTACATGAAAGTGATGAAATCTGAACCATTGTCACGAACAGTTTTCTTGCGAATTTTTAAAGTCTCGAACACAAAAAAGTAAAAGAACAAAACAAACAACTTCAGTCATGAAAGCTCCAGTGTGACACATGATCCAGTGGCCAATGTGTGAGTTTGGGAGACAAAGAGAAGGAGTGAAACCATTGGTGAGACATACAGACATACAGCTGTGTGTGTGTCTGGGGGGGGGGGTTAGTTAGCATCGTTAAGATGTGGGGGGGGGGGGGGTTAGGGTTAGTTAGCATCGTTAAGCTGTTGTGGGAGGGGGGTAGTTAGCATCGTTAAGCTGTTGTGGGAGGGGGGGGGGGGTAGTTAGCATCATTGAGATGTTGGGGTTGGGGTAAGTTAGCATCGTTGAGATGTTGGTTGGGGGCAGATGAGGGAAGGATGGCAGTTTTAACAGCCGATGGTAAAGGGTAATCAAGATCTGGACAAGTCTGGGAAATGAGAAGTGGAAGAAATTTACTCAATTCTGTACAGCTGAGACTGGCCCTTGCAAAATTCTGAACTAGAACCACAAAATTACACAAGAACAACTAATGAGTAGGGTATGAGGAAACATGCATGAAACGTTTATTTATTTATTTATTCATTGACTACGAAATATCATAAAAAGCAGAGAAAACCTGTGAGGTCGCGGCGGGGCTAGAAGCAAAGTCAAACATTGGACAAAGAGAGGATGGCAGCTGGAAGTCCAGACATTTGGTGGACGGACGTGCAAGAACTCGCAGCCAAGTAAACTTTTTCACTTCGTTCCTGTTGAAGTCTTTTTTTTTGTTCGTTTTTTTTTTCACTTGAAAAGGGCGAAAGCCGAAAATTTTGTGTATTTTCTGTCTTCTCTTTAGTTTGCTTCGTATTGTTTGGGTTTTATTTCTCACGCGGGGCTTTGCAACATACAACCTTTTCTTTTTGTCCAATTTTGACTGTATTCATTGACTAGTTAACCTTGGCTAGAAAATCTGGCAAACCCTGTGAGCCAGGAGATGAAACATTTTTGTTTACCAGGAAAATCTGGGAATGTTAGACAATAAAACATGGCCTGGAAAAGTTAAGGCTAAACTTTGAAACTTGTCCTAGTGGAGCACAAATTCATTCGTCCATCACAACATAAGTTTTAAATGAACTGACTCTAGATGAACAGAGCATAAAGTACAGGTTTTGTAGTTGCCTCAGAGTTCTTGACCTACATAAAAATTATGGAAAAAACCCAGGCGAAAAACCGACCACAGTCACCAAGAAACTGAAAAAAATGCATTTTTCTCGAAGTTTGAAAGTCCCCAAGTGCATTATTAAATGTGATAAAGAAAAGCAACCTCTTTCATCAGAGAGAGGCTTTACTAAAGTACAAAAAAGCCACACCAAGTGGGCTTTGTGGCAAAATAGGCTTTGTAATAATTTTCTTTTTTTTTTAAATAACCAAAAAATCTTTGAAATTGGACTGTTTGTTCTTCCATCAGTCTTTCTATAATATAGGCGTATGAATTGACGACAGATTTTCACCAGTGAGCTCAGCGTGATCTCTTCTACTGAATGGCGACAATTTTAAATCTGCCCAACACTGTCTCATGCCTGTCCGGGCTGCGAGTTTGCCAACTACAGGAGAGGACAGCAAATCTCCTCCATGCCGGTTTAAGAATAGCAAGAGCTGCGCATGTCTGTGACGTAGTTGCCAGGGCGTCGGGCTGCGTCCCTAGTAGGCTTGCCAGATTGGTGCAACTACTGTGATTCTCTCGCACACTTTGTGTCGATGAAAGAAAACACACCATGACAATTCATAATTATGATTCATAGGAGGGAGAAACACCCCATGTGTATTCATATGAGTAAACACATTATAATTGCACTTACGCAAGTCATGACGTGAGTTGTAGACAACACACCATGACAATTCATAATTATGATTCATAGGAGGGAGAAACACCCCATGTGTATTCATATGAGTAAACACATTATAATTGCACTTACGCAAGTCATGACGTGAGTTGTAGACAGCCGGATTTGGTCAGGAAACCTGAGTGACAGCTTTGTAGGTGATAATAATTGTGTGTGACATCGATATTTTTGCACACAAGCAATATCTATGCTGTTCCTGTCCTCCTCTTCAGTGATTAAAACGCCTCTGCATAACTTGCCCCCCCCCCACCTTCTTTCCACGGGAAGATGTAACCAGGCAGATAACACTTGTCGAGTGAGTGATGGCAGTGCCAATCTGATTAAATAATTTCCATAAATTAAACTATACTTGGCAGGTTGAATAAGAGTAATGTTGGGCAGTTGTATGAATTAACTGAATGCTGTTGCAAAAACATACTTGCCCACCCCTGACCTCTTTTGACAGGAAGATTTTACCGAGTGAGTGATGAAAGTGCTAATCGGACTGAATGAACTCCACACAGCTGTTTGCATTATATAGCTAGATTTGACTCAGTAGGCCGAACGATAGCAGTGTTTTTGCAGTTACGTGAATTAATTGTCGAATTCATTTGTCGCGCAGTCTGAAGAGCCCTGTGACACTGGATCCAATTTGGCAGTCGGATTGTTCATAATAAATAGCCTACATATTTTTCTACAAAATTCCGAGGTTCACACCCACGATTGCTCCCCTAGAGTTGGTTCGTTTTGTTTTTGTCCCTTCAATATCGTGTGATTGACAGGGTGAATGAAATGATCGATTTCTTTGTGATGAATTTAAAATCTCAGCAATGTGTTTTAATAATGTTGTAAGATATTTTTTCTTTAAAAAAAAAGGGGCGGCGGGTGGGTGGGTGGGTGGGTGGGGGGGGGGGTGTCCCACACAGAGGCACAGGTAAGACGCAGGTCATCTAAAAGCAACTTGGAAATATGGAAAAAAAAACATACACGTAAAAGAAAAAAAAAACTTTGCGGGGAAAAAGAAATCAAAATATTTTTACCAAAATGAGGAAAGTCAAAAGTTGAGGAGGAACAGGGAAAGTAAACTGGCTACAAGTGTTGAGGAGGAACAGGGAAAGTAAACTGGCTACAAGTGTTGAGGAGGAACAAGGAAAGTAAACTGGCTACAAGTGTTGAGGAGGAACAGGGAAAGTAAACTGGCTACAAGTGTTGAGGAGGAACAGTGAAAGTAAACTGGCTACAAGTGTTGAGGAGGAACAGGGAAAGTACACTGGCTACAAGTGTTGAGGAGGAACAGGGAAAGTACACTGGCTACAAGTGTTGAGGAGGAACAGGGAAAGTAAACTGGCTACGAGTGTTGAGGAGGAACAGGGAAAGTAAACTGGCTACAAGTGTTGAGGAGGAACAGTGAAAGTAAACTGGCTACAAGTGTTGAGGAGGAACAAGGAAAGTAAACTGGCTACAAGTGTTGAGGAGGAACAGTGAAAGTAAACTGGCTACAAGTGTTGAGGAGGAACAAGGAAAGTAAACTGGCTACAAGTGTTGAGGAGGAACAGGGAAAGTAAACTGGCTACAGCAGACTAAAGTTCTATCAGGGCAAGACGCAGCAAGATTTGGAATCGCCGCCATCTCCAACATTTTTCCTGAAAGCAAAAACAACTGAGCGGAAATGACGGACTAAGGGAAAGGGGATTCCCCCCCCCCTCCCCCTCCAGTGGAAATGACGTGTTAACGGGCTTCTCCCACAGAGTGTGTATATATAGAGAGATTTCACTATTGGTCGAATTGTACTGCGATATGTGGGAGCCGCCGCGAAACTACTGTTTACCTGGACCGGAAAGTAAGTCGCTGCGGTAAACAATGCCAGTTTGTGCATTTCCACACAAGACCTTACAAACGGCTCTAAATAGTTTCAATCAGCCCCAAAAGGCATAAAGAAACCACAGTAAACAGGACTGGCACAAAATCTTTGCTGAAGATGGTTTTGGCCTCTTTCAATTCTTGTTTACCGCAGCGACCTGGTTGTGCGATTTGGCGGAAGTGACAATCTCTCTACAGATACATTGTGTACTCTCTGCTTCCTTCTCCCAGTGAAGGAATTCCTTGCGGGTGTAACCTGACCTAGATTTGCTGTCCTCTCCTGGAACTGACAAACTCTCCTCTCTCTCTCTCTCCCTGGCGTCATCAGGTGAGTGAAGATTTCCCACACATTTTTGTTCTCACGTCATTCACTATGAACATACAATAGCCAGGCATGTCCGGCCTGGCATGACGTCACAGTGGCCAGGCCTCCCGGTAGGGTTAAATTTATGGAAAAATACTTGAGTCAGATTGTCCATACATTGATCTGGTGTGTATTTGTGTGTGTGTATTTGTGTGTGTGTATTAGTGTGTGTGTTTATTTGTGTGTGTGTGTATATGTGTGTATTTGTGTGTGTGTGTATTTGTGTGTGTATTTGTGTGTGTATGTGTGTAGGTGTATTTGTGTGTATATTTGTGTGTATGTATTTGTGTGTGTGTATTTGTGTGTGTGTATCTGTGAAAAATTTGCTACTGGTAACATTTAATCCAGTACAACCTGTTTCATGAACTGGTACGCTAGCATGGTATCAGTGGGCGTGCACCTGTCGGTGCAAACGGCCAGGGCGGAGGAGGTTTCATCTAACCCAACGGCCACATGCTAGGGCACAATGTGACCCTCAGTACTTGAGTCCTTCACATTGGCCCCCGGTAGCGGTGTGGTCATAGGCTTGTTTGCCTAAATCACAGACGAAGAATTGAGCAAACTTCCCGGACGCAGCTTCGAAGCTGGCGGCAGCAGGCCAGTGGTTGATTGATAGGGCAGATGGCAATATACCGTCACTCTGGCCTGGATATCGTGACACAGAGCATCCACCAGTATTGGTGTTCTTTGGTTTGGGTCTTTCACCCTAGTCAGTTGGGACTGCGAGGCTGTGGAGTAGCCTACAGGCAGCCGGTCAGGCAATATGACTGTCCCTCTGGCATCCTCCTGCACCTGGATACATTTCCAGTCGTCTTGACCCTGTCTTGCCACTTGGATAAGTTGTGTCCAGGCGAGAGAGTGAGTCTGATGTTTGCGCAGCTCTTTCTCACTAAAAACAAATTCTTTGCGCCAGTCTTAACACTCATCTCGTCTTCTTTCATCTTTGTCTCGTCTTCTTTCCTCTCAAAATTCCAACGGCGATGGGCGAGTGCGGTGGCAGCAGGTTTGGATAGATTGGAAGCTGTTAGCACAGACCTACACGTTGGTGGCTGTGGGCTATGGTCGCTTCATCGTCGATTGAAGTGGAGGCGTGGGGAGGCAGCACCCGCAGTAGCTGAGCAGCCTTATTTAAGGATAGCACTGCTCACCTCAACTGAGGAAGGGGCTAGAAAAGGTGCCCTAAAGAAAGCCCACTTCACATCACCCTGACTGGTATACCGCGACCAGTGGGGATCCCTTTTTGCGGTCGAAACAAAAAGAAATTCAGCTTACTCAGGCTAGGAGCCTGGAATATACGCACACTACAGGACAACTCAAACAACCCGGAAAGACGCACTGCACTTATTGCCATTGAGCTCAGCAGGTACAACCTGGACATAATGGCACTCAGTGAGACCAGACTCCCTGATAATGGCCAACTCAAAGAGCTCAGTGGTGGATACACCTTCTTCTGGAAAGGCAAGGGTGCAGTCGAACCGAGACAGCATGGAGTTGGGTTTGCAATTAAAAATGACCTTGTCAGAAACTTGCAGTCCATGCCAATTGAAATAAATGACAGGCTAATGACACTAAGGATCCCAGTTGGGAAAAGCCAGTCAGCCACCCTCATTAGCGCATAATTTTTGCGCCCACCATGACAAACCCAGATGAAGCCAAAGACAAGTTCTATTCTGATCTAGAATCTGTCATATGCTCTGTCCCGGCAGCTGATAAGCTGATTCTCTTGGGGGACTTCAATGCTAGGGTTGGCTCCGAAATCTCAG
Source organism: Onchidella celtica (assembly GCA_963931925.1). Lineage (NCBI taxonomy): Eukaryota > Metazoa > Mollusca > Gastropoda > Systellommatophora > Onchidiidae > Onchidella > Onchidella celtica. The sequence goes on along the minus strand of OZ007583.1, from coordinate 171,877 downwards.
CGTGGCCAAATGTTTTTGGCCCTCATGGAGTTGGTTCATGCAATAACAATGGGTTGCGCTTACTTACTTTGTGCGCTGAATTTGGCCTGTTCATTACAAACACAAATTTTAGTCTCCCCGTGAGAAACAGAACGTCATGGATGCATCCCCGCTCAAAGCATTGGCATCTCATAGGCTATGTCATTGTGAGGAAGACTGACAGAAAGGATGTCCTTGTAACAAAGGCGATGTGTGGTGCCGAGTGTGGAACTGACCACAGACTCATTGTTTGCAAGCTCAGACTAACATTGAGGCGCAATAGACGCCCTCAAGGGAAAGCGCCACCTAAACGCCTAAATGTTTCAAAACTCTGCTCAGCTGAGAAACAGAGCGAGCTCTCATCAGAACTCTCCTCAAAATTGGATTGCGTGACTTTTGACCCTGAGAACATTGAACAGAGCTGGACTGACCTAAATACGACTGTACACTCTTGCGCCAGCAGCACAGTTGGTTTTCCTGTCCGCAAGCACCAGGACTGGTTCAATGATAATGATAATGAAATCAAAGTGCTCATCAAAGAAAAAAATAGTCTCATCCAAGCTCACTGCAGTGACCCCTCTTCCACAGCAAAAGCTGATGCACTGCATGCATGTAAGGGTGTACTCCAGAAGAAGCTGAGGAAAATGAAAAATGACTGGCTTGAAGAGCGAGTAAGAGAAACTCAGAAATATGCCGACACAAACAACACCAGAAAGTTCTTTGAGAGCCTCCGAGCTGTGTTTGGACCATCCCGCTCTGGCACTACGCCACTTCTTGCGTCAGATGGTTCAACACGCATTGTTGAATTGAATGCCATAATTCAGCGTTGGGCAGAACATTTCGGAGGTGTGCTAAATCGGCCATCAAATATAAATACTGAGTCCATTGACCGCCTCCCTCAGACTCATATTAATGCAGCTCTTGCCAAGCCATTCACAGCAAATGAGACCCGAACTGCCACAAATCAGATGTCCTTTAACAAATCACCAGGCGTGGATTCAATTCCTGCTGAGGTGTATGCCTTCGGTGGAGAAAAGCTTATTGAAAGGTTGACCGAGTTGTTCAATCATATGTTGAAAGCAGGGAAGCTGCCACAGGACTTCAAAGATGCTTCAATCATCCATCTGTACAAAAACAAAGGGGACAGCCAAGTCTGTGACAACCATCGGGGAATCTCTCTACTTTCAATTGCTGGCAAAATATTGGCAAGAATGCTTCTGAATCGCCTTCTTGATCACCTGTCGTCAAATGACTTGCTTCCCGAGAGCCAATGTGGCTTTCGTAAAGAGAGGGGAACGGCGGATATGATTTTTGCTGCCAGACAGATTCAGGAAAAATGCATGGAACAAAAAAAAGCGCTGTATATCACATTCGTTGACCTCACAAAAGCATTTGACACAGTGTGTCGTGAAGGCCTCTGGAAAATCTTGGCGAAGTTTGGGTGTCCACCCGAATTCATCACAATAGTGCGCCAGTTTCATGATGGCATGCAAGCTGCAGTCAAAAGCAACGGCAGTGTTTCAGAGCCCTTTGCTGTCACAAATGGGGTAAAACAGGGTTGTGTCTTAGCCCCAACTCTGTTCAGCATCATGTTCTCTGCAATGCTACAAGAAGCCTTTAGCTCTCCTCCTCAAGGGGTAAGCATCAAATACCGAACTGATGGCAGTCTATTCAACCTCAGGAGACTTCAGGCAAAAACCAAAACCAAAAGTACCCAAGTCTGTGACCTACTATTTGCTGATGATTGTGCACTTCTGGCACACGATGAGGATAGCATGCAAAACTGTGTTGATAAGTTCTCTAGTGCCTGTGACAACTTTGGCCTCACAATAAGCACAAAGAAGACGGAAGTGCTCCATCAGCCTACTCCAGACGACAAGTATCCTGTGACCCCAAATATCAAAGTCCATGACAGTCTACTGAAGGTGTCGGAGAACTTCACCTATCTTGGCAGTTCACTGTCTTCCGCGGCTCGTGTTGATACTGAAATTCTCTCAAGAATCAGCAAAGCCAACTCTGCATTTGGCAGGCTTCGAAAGAGAGTGTGGGATGTTGCCGGCATTCGCACAGACACTAAGCTGAAAGTGTACAATGCTGTGGTCCTTCCCACCCTACTCTATGGGGCTGAAACCTGGACAGTATACCAATCGCATGCCAGAAAGCTAAATCACTTTCATCTGGCCTGCCTTAGAAAGATCCTAAGGATTGTTACAGATTTGGGGTATATTAAATTATGGAATTTAGGTGTTCGACTGCATTTAATAAATATCGAGAGGTTTTACAAATTACTCTGCCATACCATGCCACATACACTAATAACAATTTCGAGTAAGTTATATCAAGGACCTTGTAGGGCCACAAATTTATTACTTAAGATTCCTAACAATTTCGTCTATCTTACATATTAAAAAGGACAACATCAGCAGCATCAAATGAAAATACTATAATACATAACTAGAAGTCTCCTCTAGATTCTTAAAAGATTAGGAAATCTATATCATTCTGACTCATTCACAGTTTACTTAGTAATTATTTATCTTCAGAAATATAGTCTGCCTACTATCTCACAAATAATATTCTTATGTCTCAGACGACAATATTAACTCAGTAATAGCTTATAAAGGATCAAACCGTCAAGACACACTGACGTAGTTAAGATAGATCTAGATCTGCTCTAGGATGGGCTGGCAATCCCCAGCCTCATCCAGACACATCAAATTACAATTTACAAATGTGTATATCAGTCACTCAGTCTAGATCTTAATTGCAAGTAAAAACATTATAGTCTTGCATCCTTTGGTAGAACTTCTACTGGAAAAGTAGGGTCAGATTCACGTCATCGTCGACGCACGGTCTCGAAACTTACGATTGGTTCCCTGAAACAATATCAGGGAACTGGAGAAAATAGCTGTGGGTAAATTCATTGTCTATCAAGGACATAGACATGTCTTTAACAGTCTCATGATTCTCTCAGGCCGAATCTTAGCCGACACCCTCGCAGGAGGAAAGGATCTGCATGGAGTGAAGTAAACCCAAAGATGGCTTCGCTTATATCTTCTGCAACCCCCAGCCAACTGCTCAAATTTGATTGGTGCATCCATTTCGAGCTCAGCTCGCAGTCTATTAATAGTAACAGACAAAGTTAAATTACTATGTCAAAAGCTTTCGCAAAGTCTCTCCACCCTCTACGTTTTATGTACGAACTTATTCACTCCTTATTCGCCCCGTCTTCCCTTGCTAAAGTATACCCAAACCACGGGGTCGAAAACTGCACCGTCACTGTTAATTTATCCATTCGTTCTATCTTGCCCCACTTTCTTTCCATCTCTAAGAAAAAGCGTTTCAAAAACAAACTGTCCACGGGAATAGTTCAAGGACGTTTGCACTGGCTAAAATCAATGATGACATGAAATAAACAAAGCGTGACCCAGCACGGCAATTCAAATCCTGACCCTGACATATCCCCCACCCCAGTGAAAATTTTAAAAAAAATTTACACGATAGGATCCAAAAAATCCCAAAGTTATTGTGGTAGGGGCTTAAGTAGTACTGTAGAAAGATGAGTCTTAAGCTTGAGAAGAAAAATATAACTAAGAACGTGCATATTGGATGGACAAAAAGCATACAATTATTGATGCCACGTTCTATAGAATTTAATCTATCTAAACATTTTTACTGCACACAATCAAAATTCTCAGAAACATCTATAATAATAATGAGTATATCACTGTATACTGCTGGATTAAAGTATAACTATTATCAAATAATGAAGCCTTACTGAAGGAATAGGCACGTAATTATCTAGTCAACACACATAATTGCTGCTTATATACACATTCACACACAATATATTGTTAATTAAAATACTGTGGTATCCAATGGCAGCAGTAGCTCTGGTAGCTTGGTTTGCCATGTCTCCATCTCATTGACCCGCTGACAAGGGCGTCAGGTTTGCCAGAAGTTCAGGTCACAGTCAGGAATGACGCTGGTGGAAAAAGGATATTCACAAAAAAGGATTGTAAAAATGGTTCATAAAGTAATGAACAAGATAAATGTGAATCCATCCACCGTCTAGAATTGAGGGGGACAAGCACTATCCAACCCCAATACAAGACACAACACTCTTTAATAGGAAATTAAATGAGACGTGACAAAATATCAGCTTGGGAATTGTCACCGCCCGGGATAGCCCGGATAACAAATCGGTATTCCTGGAGTGCAAGACTCCACCTCGTTAATCGAGCATTTTTAGCCCTGTTAGTCTTTAAGAATAACAACGGACGATGGTCCGTTTCAATTATAAACTCGGACATGAGTAGATATCGCGAAAATGCGTTTACAGCAAAAATGATAGCGAGGCACTCTCGCTCGATAATTGCATAGCGGCATTCCCTATCTAGCAACTTGCGGCTGGCGTATAGACATGGCCGCAAGGTATCGTCTCGTTCCTGTAATAAGACAGCTCCCAATCCCTTGTCCGATGCATCAGTGCGGACAATAAATATTTGGTTTATATCTGGCAGTATGAGAATGGGGGAAGTGGAAAACAATTGTTGAACGGTACGAAGTGTATCAGCACATTCGGTTGTCCATTTCACTTTATTAGGAAAATTCTTTCTTGTGAGGTCCGACAACGGAGCTGTAAGCGAAGAAAAATTTGGAATGAACTTCTTATAATAGTTAAGAAAGCCCAATAAACTACGAACTTCTTTCTTAGTTCGAGGTGGTTGGAGCTTTAAGATGGTAGTTATCTTCTTGTCATCAGGAGTCTGAACGCCGTGGGCAATTGTATGGCCCAGAAAATTAATTTCATTATATCCTAAAAACACCTTACTGGGTTTCGCCGTAAGGCCAGCTCGACGAAGAGCAATAAAAACTTGTCGTAGGGCTGCGAGGTGGCCCGACCAATCGGTTTCATAAATACAAATGTCGTCAAAATACGACAATACGGAATTCATACCCTGGAGCAATATTGTCATCATACGGGCGAAAGTAGCAGGGGCTGTAACTAACCCGAAAGGCATATAGCGCCACTGCATAAGACCCAACGGAGTCTGAAAAGCGGTATATTGCTTGCTATTCTCATCAAGCGGAATTTGCCAATAGCCTTTGGAAAGATCAATTTTAGAAAAAATCGTTGCCCTGGCTAACTGAGCAAAAAGATTCTCCTGGTTGGGAATCGGTTCAGCGTCATATATCGTAACCTCATTAAGTTTACGATAGTCAATACAAAAACGCACGGTATCATCTTTTTTTTTCACTAAGACGATGGGTGAGTTATATGGACTCGTCGATCGCTCTATCACTCCTAGGTGAAACATGTTACGTACCTCGGTTATTATAGTCTCTTGTGCGTGCAGCGGACGCAGGTATGGTTTAACAAAGACGGGTATATCCGTCTTTAATCTTATAACATGCTGTACCAAAGAAGTATTACCTGGTAGATCAGTAAAGACTGTAGTAAACTCGTCAAGCAAATCTCTTAAATCTTGTCTTTGCGATTCAGATAAATCTGGATTTATATTCACATCCGAAGTGTTTTCAGAAGATCGAAGTGCGGGGATTGAATTCTCAATCTTAATAGGATCATCATCGTCAACTGAAACTAAGGCCGCATTGGCCTGAGCAACCACATTTCGGCGATTATTCTGTCGATTATCATCGTCGGACAGGTACTGCTTTAACATATTTATATGGAAGACTTTGTCCTGTCCTCGAATCTTGATAAGATAATTTACTCGAGAAAGTCTCTTTAGAACTTTAAAAGGTCCCTTCCATGTAAGAAGGAGTTTATTTTTCGTTTCCGGAAGGAGAACAAGAGTTTGGTCTCCGACGGCCAAGGTTCGCAATCGGCTACCTTGATCACGATATTGTTTATAAAGACTAGCATGCGCAGCTGAAGATTTTTGTGCGAGCTGACATGCGTTAAGAATTCGATGGCGCAAGTCTACAACGTATTGATATGCAGACCGCGTATCGTTGTCGTCGGTGTCTGATCCGGCGAATAAATCATGGAGTATGGCCATTGGACCACGCGGCTTACGACCATACAATAATTCGAAGGGGGAAAAACCCGTCGATGCGTTCGGTAGTTCTCGGTATGCAAAAAGAATAGCGGGGAGTTGTCGATCCCAATCACTCGGTTTGTCGGCGGAAACTCGTGCAAGCATACTTTTCATAGTAGCATTCCACCGTTCACAGCAGCCATTAGACTGTGGGTGGTATGGAGATGTCAATCTTTGTTTAATCCCGACCAATTCCAAGACTTTCTTAAAAAGCTCAGAGGTAAACTGTGGACCTCTGTCCGATAAAATTTCAACAGGAAACCCAAGACGCGAAAAAATAGTAATAAGAGCTTCAGCGACATGATCCGCTGAAATGTCTTTTAGCGGAATGGCCTCTGGCCAACGGGTTGCGTAGTCAATGACAGAAAGTATAAAACGATGTCCTCTGTCTGACTTGTATAAGGGACCAACTATATCTACGGCAACGCGCTCAAATGGTCTGGAAACCATAGGCATCTCCTGCAGAGGAGCTCGCGATGCTCTTCCTTTAGGAGTACGTCTCTGACATACGTCACATGTTGATACGAATCGGTTTACATCTGCGTAAATACTGGGCCAAAAAAATTGCGATAGTATTCGAGACTTAGTTCTGGCCTTTCCCTGGTGACCCGCCAAGGAAGTGTCATGCGCGAGACGAATAATGTCGCGACGAAAAGATCTCGGTACTACAAGTTGCATAATGGCCTCTCGCTTATTCCGAAAATTACGATATAATAAGTCATCTTTCATAAGAAACTTAGAGGTATCCGGTGCGGTAGGATCAACCTTAGCAAACAAATGTTTCAATGTGGGATCTGAATGTTGCTCATCATGAAATGCACTAGACGTTATGTTCACTTCAATAGTAGGATTACTCAATGGACTGTCTGCTCGTCGACTCGATTGTAGGCGTGTTGTCGCACAAGCAACACTCTCATCCTCGGTCCAAATTTCCAAGTTACCGATAGGAAACTTATTTACTTGAGGTACATTCCCTATGATTATATCAGCGACTGGATTAGGCAGTACACATGCGGTAACAATACCTGTGAGAAAAGGTGTATCAATATAAACTTCTGCAAGACGGAATCGCTCTACAGATCCGCCAAAAGTAATACAAGTTACTTCCTTGTCCAAAAATTGTGTTGGACGGACTAGTGACTGTCGAACGCCGATAGTCGTGCATCCGGAGTCACGTAGAACAGAAGCGCGAATCGCGTTCACGCGGCCGTGGTAAAATGTTAATTCACCCAGTTCATGTAGGGCAGACATGACTGGAATAGTCTTTGATTGTCATGAAGATTCAGACTGACCGTCAGTCTCATAAGGTGTAGATTTAACCGAGCAGGCATTTGCGGATTCCACTTTCGCGTTACAAAATCTTTGTATGTGGCCTACCCTATTACACCTAAAACATATAGTACGATTAAGATCGTTTCCACGATAAGGAAGACTCTGCGGTCTATTATAATTATGATTATCATCAAAATGCACTCGTCGCGGCGGTCCCTGAGGCCGGTTATATTGTTGGCCTGGATAGTTGCCACGATAATATGGGCGAGGCTCGTAAAAAGAATAACTCTGGTATCCTCGACGCGGGGATACATTACCTCGATTCGGGAAATCTCTCTGTCTAATAAAAGGCGGCTCTGATTGAGAGCGCGGATTTGGGGCCTGACGACGAGTCGGCCTTGAACGATCGTGTCCGGTTGGCGCTCCTTTGCCTACGTTGGCATAACACGGTGTTGTAGTTGAAGGCTTTGCCAAAGGACGATTTGGGTGGGCGGACGCATACCGTTCCGCGCACGATGTGATTTCTTCAGAGGATGTCGGTGACCTCTCTTTAAGGTGGGCAACCAAATCGGAATGACATGCCGTATAAATTTGGTCCTTTAAGACCAAATCGTAAAGTTGGGAATAATTTCCGGTAGTTACGTTCGCGAGCTCAATCCAGCGATCTAAATAATGTTTCAGCCGATTCACATAAGTTGAGAAATTTTCAGATGGCTCAGGTTTACATGAGCGAAATCTTTGATGAAAGCCATCCTCGGTATGCTGGAATCGCTTCAGCAGTGCTGTTTTAAGCTTGTCATAATCGTTGGCATCCTCTACCTTGAGGCTATGAAATACTTCTAAAGCCTTACCTGTTAATAAATTGGACAGGCATGAACTGTACATCGCCTGCTGCCATCCGACGCATTTAGCGTGTAGCTCGAACCGATGTAAATATGCGTCGATCCGGTCGAGTTTTTCATTAAATGGTGGTAGTTTTGGTTTAGTAGCATAAGTATTGGTGGCAGTAGTGGGTGTTACAAGCGATTGTTGCTCTAACTTTTTCATTGCAAGTTCATGCTCTCTTTTTTCTCTCTCTACAGCTTCTTTTTCTCGTTCTCTTTCTTCTTTTTCTCTCTCTCTTGCTTCTTTTCGATCCTCGCGCTCTCGGTCTTGTTGTACTTGTCGTTCGCACCACGCGGCGCGTTCTTCTTCTGGTATGCCCAGAACTTTGGCAGATTCAAAGTATTTAAGAAACTCAGCCATGATATGTTAAAGTCTGTAAATAGTAAGTATTTACCTACTATTAAGGGATATCGCGGTATCAACTATATTATATGAACAGTTATTGACTGTTAATATTAATTCAGTGTCTTATGTTAGCACTGCTTCGCGAAAAGAACGTTCTATCTCTCTCTCTGAAAATTACAGGCAGTATCACTTAAACTGCAAAAACTTTATCTCTCTCTCTCTCTGAATATGAATTCTAGTAAGGCAGTGCCGTCTATCCGTTGCTCCCACTGCAATAAAATATATATATCGCCTTTACTGCGATAAATTAATGTCTTGAGTGATCACTCTCAAAATTTATGTCTCTCTCAACGCGACAAACCAGTGTCCTTTGTTATCACTGTGAAAATTGAATCGCTCTCTCAATGCGATGAATCAAAAATATATCTCTCTCTCAACACGACAAATTTGAAATATCTCTCTCTTCTCAAAACGCGGACACGCAGTGTCTTCTGTTACCACTGCAAAATTATTCTCTCTAGATCTATCTTCAACGTGAAATTGTCACGTGAACCAAAATTTATTATATCTCTTTCTCTCATATGTCAATACCAGATTACAATTCAACGTGGTTTTAGCACGTGAAACACCTCAGGCATATATTGCAAACATATCAATGTTAGTATAGTAGTTCAAAGTTTATAAGGAAGCAAAAAGAAATACAATAAACAGGACGTATACTGACAAGTAAAACGAACGATAACAGACCCTACAAGTCCTAACTTATATTACAGAAAGTTTAAGAAAAAGACAGGAGAGACATCTTCCTAAAGAAAAGTGAGGAAGTAAGAAAAACGCAACAATCTATACGAATAATGGATCCCTAATAGAACTATTCACAGTGAAGCAAATCCCCTCGAGTTATTATAAATAGCCACCAAGGCACTCCAATATCCTTCGTAATGGCAAAGAAGATATGCTAAACTATGACCCCAACCAACCTCCCGCACTTAAACTAAACATATAGTAAAAAGTAAAATGGCCTGGAAAACACACACAGAGCGGAAAGTACGTCGCCCTCCTCAAGACTGTTAGATAGATGATTCACTTAACTTTGTTTTTGAGGAATTCAGATGGTATGTATCCCTAATCCACAGCTCCAAGCCCAAAAAACTGTATTTCTGTCTGAGGTAGATCTGTACGGTGAAAGGGTTCCCTCGCCGGTGTCCACGGGTCAATGGGATGTTGAGTTCACCATATGAAATTGAAATACAAAATATTAAATTAATACAAATTGCCTAAAATCTATAATGAAAAGGACCTGAAAACATAGTATTACAAAAGTACAATATCAAATAATGGAATAAAAATACAATAGGTTTTAAAATAATTTACCTATGGCATGGCGTTATTAAAGTTCTTTTAAGGGTCCCTCTCCAGTGTTACAGATTTGGGGTATATTAAATTATGGAATTTAGGTGTTCGACTGCATTTAATAAATATCGAGAGGTTTTACAAATTACTCTGCCATACCATGCCACATACACTAATAACAATTTCGAGTAAGTTATATCAAGGACCTTGTAGGGCCACAAATTTATTACTTAAGATTCCTAACAATTTCGTCTATCTTACATATTAAAAAGGACAACATCAGCAGCATCAAATGAAAATACTATAATACATAACTAGAAGTCTCCTCTAGATTCTTAAAAGATTAGGAAATCTATATCATTCTGACTCATTCACAGTTTACTTAGTAATTATTTATCTTCAGAAATATAGTCTGCCTACTATCTCACAAATAATATTCTTATGTCTCAGACGACAATATTAACTCAGTAATAGCTTATAAAGGATCAAACCGTCAAGACACACTGACGTAGTTAAGATAGATCTAGATCTGCTCTAGGATGGGCTGGCAATCCCCAGCCTCATCCAGACACATCAAATTACAATTTACAAATGTGTATATCAGTCACTCAGTCTAGATCTTAATTGCAAGTAAAAACATTACAGTCTTGCGTCCTTTGGTAGAACTTCTACTGGAAAAGTAGGGTCAGATTCACGTCATCGTCGACGCACGGTCTCGAAACTTACGATTGGTTCCCTGAAACAATATCAGGGAACTGGAGAAAATAGCTGTGGGTAAATTCATTGTCTATCAAGGACATAGACATGTCTTTAACAGTCTCATGATTCTCTCAGGCCGAATCTTAGCCGACACCCTCGCAGGAGGAAAGGATCTGCATGGAGTGAAGTAAACCCAAAGATGGCTTCGCTTATATCTTCTGCAACCCCCAGCCAACTGCTCAAATTTGATTGGTGCATCCATTTCGAGCTCAGCTCGCAGTCTATTAATAGTAACAGACAAAGTTAAATTACTGTGTGAAAAGCTTTCGCAAAGTCTCTCCACCCTCTACGTTTTATGTACGAATTTATTCACTCCTTATTCGCCCCGTCTTCCCTTGCTAAAGTACACCCAAACCACGGGGTCGAAAACTGCACCGTCACTGTTAATTTATCCATTCGTTCTATCTTGCCCCACTTTCTTTCCATCTCTAAGAAAAAGCGTTTCAAAAACAAACTGTCCACGGGAATAGTTCAAGGACGTTTGCACTGGCTAAAATCAATGATGACATGAAATAAACAAAGCGTGACCCAGCACGGCAATTCAAATCCTGACCCTGACAAGGATCAAATGGCAGGATAAAATTCCAGACACTGAGGTCCTCAATCGTGCCAAGGAATTGAGCATCTTCTGCCACCTGAAAAAAATTCAGCTACGTTGGGCAGGACATGTTGTCAGAATGCCCGACTCCAGACTCCCTAAGCAAATCTACTTCTCTGAGCTCTCCAATGGAACGAGGAATGTTGGGGCCCTAAAGAGACGTTACAGAGACACTCTCAAGCAATCACTGAAGGCCTTTGCCATCACTGAAGGCCTTTGCCATTGATGTGAGTGAGTGGGAAAAGCTCTCGCTTGATCGTGCAAATTGGAGGGCGGCCCTTACCAGAGGCAGTAAAGCATGGGAAGCTGACAGAGTCCAGCAGGCTATCAAAAAAAGAGAACGGCGCAAGAAAAGGCCCAGTGGTACTGAACCAACGGAGCACTCTTGTCATTTATGCGGAAGGGTCTGCAGGGCAAAAATAGGACTTATCAGTCACATGAGAAGCCATAAGTCATGAAATAACAGTCTTTCCATTCTGTCCTCTGTGTCCTTTATGTCACAAATCCCAGACTGGGAGAGGTAATAGTTTATGACAGGACAACAATCACGAACAAACGAGTTTAACACTTAACAGAACAATCCATCAGACTCACACATTTATTAAACATAATTATACAGATAATAGCGCAATTACATACATTATATTATTGGGATTAACTGCCGTACAACGGCCTTATTCTCACACCCACTCTCCCTCGGATCCACAACCCGGTAGTTACTCCTAAAGGCACTTCGGCCTCAGCCTCTCCCCTCAGGGTCTTAATAGCACATTAATAATTCACTGGCACCGCAGTCACCTTCCTATTGTCATACACCTTAGCATTCCCCTAGCACCTCAGCAGGGCAATAACACATTATCATTTCAATAGACATTATCATTTCAATAGTACATTATTAGTTCACTAGCCCCTCAACATGGCAATAGTGCATTATCACATTCACGCTCATATCTACGTCCCTGTCCGTGGCCTGACTGCCACGACTTTATGTGCCTCTACTGTCCTGCACTGACAGCCTCACTTCTGGCCTATGTGTGGCCTCCGGCCCTATGCTGGCCTATCCCCTGTGCTCATCGAGGTGGCTCTGCGGCCCGTCCTCGACACCTACAAGAATAACATTACATTGGTATAATACCCTACCATTTCTATTCACTCCACCTCTCCTTACAACCCATGAAGCGTACACACACTAGTTCACCTTTCACTCACCACACATCTTACGGTAACACACCTCCATCGGAGTACACACTACTCACTCGCGCTACAAATCCATGAACTCACTTTCATCTATCGCTCATGGCGCACATTGCTATATCCACTATCAAGGACTTCCACATTCCTCACATATACTTATTTACATCATGGTAATAGACGAATATAATATAATACATCAATCATAATAATCAATCAACGTTCTACGTACCAGTCATCACTGGAAAGACTCTCTCACTAGTCTTCTCGACTGCTCCCCTTATGTCCGCCCGATGGGCTCTTATTCACAGGTCCGTTCCGTAGGACCTTCTAACTTGCAGTGATAGTAATACAGCGCTTTCGCCTCATTCAGACCCCCCACTACTCACAACAGCACGCTTAACTTACTTGTCTACCGTGAGCCCTTCTTACTCTACACCCGCTCTGTAGCAATCCCCTTAATTGCATTCACTCCACTCGTGACATCATCCCCCACCCCAAAAAAATTAATGCAATTAATTTCAAATCGCATCAAGATGACTGTCAACGAGTGAGCGTGAGCAATACCTACACTAAAAAAACTGACCTAGCAGTTCCCCTAGTATATAAAATACCGAAATCAGGGGAAAATATGGGGATCAATATGGCCTGCAATATGCATATATGTGTCACATCATGAATAGCTAACTAAACACAATACTTAATACAGAATCAAAAACCAATCAACCTATCAACCATTCTTCATATCATATTTATACTGTCAATATTTTAAAGTCGACTCATTCACACAGATCCTGTCAATGTTCCTGTCCTCCGATGTATAAGCTCCTGAAATCCTCCCCTAGGCTCGGCTAAGGTAGTCGGCGATATGATTGCTGGTTCCTGGAATTGGTTGAATAACGAAGGTATACGGCTGCAAAGCCAATGCCCATCTAGACAAGCGTGGGCTGGACGAACGATTCTTCGACAAAAATGTCAGTGGCTTGTGGTCTGTCTGGATACAAAATTCTCGTCCCATGAGATAACGTCCTAATTTCTGGACGGACCAGACAATGGCAAGACACTCACGCTCTATCACAGAATACTTTCTTTCTCTCTGCAATAACTTCCTACTGACATAACATACAGGATGGAGACATTCGTTCTTCTCCTGTAGAAGACAAGCGCCGACACCAGAGTCCGACGCATCCGTTCTGAGGATAAAATTAGATCGAAAATCGGGTAATATCAGAATGGGTGACGATGATAATGCTGTCACCAAATTATCAAATGCTGTCTGACATTCAGACGTCCACTGGACCTTATCGGGTTGTCCCTTCTTAGTAAGGTCAGTAAGAGAAGATGACAAGGAGGAAAAATTTGGAATGAACTTTCTGTAATAATTTAAAATTCCCACTAAGCTTCTGACTTGTTTCTTTGTTTTTGGGATTTGCAACCATACTAACTTGTCAATTTTTGTTTCTTCAGGTCTCTGAACACCTCTACCCACAATATGTCCTAAGAATACTATCTCTGGACATGCCAAATCCATCTTTGCGGGTTTAGCAGCTAACCCAAAATGACGTAATCGTTGAAAAATTACTGTTAGTGTCTGAATATGATCAGACCATGTCGATGTATGGCATGCTATATCGTCAAAGAATGACACGACATTAGGTATGTCCTTCAACACTAATCTCATTAATCGTGCAAACGTCGCTGGCGCGTTTACCAACCCAAATGGCATGACCTTAAATTGGAATAATCCAATGGGCGTTTGGAACGCCGTGTATTGTTTAGACTCCTCAGTAAGAGGGATTTCCCAATAACCTTTCGTTAAATCTATCTTGGAAAACCACGTGGACCCGGCCAATGAAGCTATTAATTCCTCCTGGAACGGAATAGGTTCCCTATCGCCTACCGTAATAGTGTTCAATCTTCGAAAATCAATACAGAACCGCACCGATCCATCAAGTTTTTTCACGAGGACGATGGGTGATGAATACGGCGATGTTGATGGTTCTATCACATCTAACTTCAACATTGACTCAACTTCCTTTATGACTCTATCTCTCGAAGAAAAAGGCAACGGATACGGTCTAAGAAATACTGGCTTATCCGAAGTCAACTTTATTTGGTGCTGGATCACCGTAGTGCGACCCGGCAAATCCGTAACAACATCCGGGAATGACGCCAACAGGGTCTTAAGTTCCCTACTCCTTGAACTCGTAAGGTCAGGGTTAATTTTTACGTCCCTGTAACCTTGTGTCGGAGTTAGCTCCGGCAATTGAATTTGTAACTCTTCCTGCGCCTCGGTGTCGCTTACGTCACAGTCCAACTGGTCTACGACTCCCGTACAAGCAATAGAGAAGACAGTCTCCTCTGGTCTTGTCTGTGCACACAGATACTGTGGTCTCTCATAAAATCTCTGTAGCATATTAACATGGAAAACCTTACTCGTTCCATCAATGTGGATAGCGTAATCTACCTTTGAAACAACTCGCTCAATAACATAAGGGCCTTTCCATGTCATCAATAACTTATTATGGTCCGTAGGTAACAACAATAGGACCTTGTCTCCTGGCTTAAAAATTCTCAGTTTGGACCCTCTATCTTTATAGTTCTTTGCTCTTGCTGAAGCGATACTAGACGCTTCTTCTGCTATAGTGCGCGCTGAAGATAATCTTTCTCTTAAATCAGCAAGGTCTATCGAAACCTTTTTAAACGGTTCCGAAACCGTGGGGATCTTTTGAAGAGGAGCCTGGGGTGTACGACCCTTATGCGTCGTCTTTTGGCACGCACTGCACGTCTTACAATATAAACGTACATCTCTGTATACTGACGGCCAATAAAAATCTTTCAGAACTCTCTGCTTGGTTCTAGCACTTCCCATATGACCCGCTAATGGAACATCATGGGCCAGACGCAATACTGTAGCAATTAACGACCGTGGCACGACGACCTGCTTTAAAATGGAGGCCACCGTTACATACTTACGGAACAGAATGCCCGTCTGAACAACAAAGGAGGACGACCCGTTCTTATATTTCCTCGTTTTCTCGGTTCGCGCTTCCCCAAAACATGGGTTTAATGCTGGGTCCTCCCTTTGTAATCTCGCCAAGCGCTCTGGCGTGATATCTAGGTTGACCGCTGGCGTCGCCAAAGGTCTAATCTTATCTTTATCAGCTACCCGTCGACGTGTTTCGACCGCGGCGCAAAAGTCAATACCTTTTGATTGCGACCATGCTTGCACGTTCTCATCGGAAGGGGAAACTACCCGTGATACATTCCCAATGATGAGCTGGGCGCCTGGAAAACAACCAACGACTGCTTCGACTTCCCCGCTAAGGAAAGGTGTATCTATCATTATTCTTGCCATGGGTAATTTCTCAATGGCCCCCGAAAATTGGATGCACGGGACAGTCTCACCTGTAAGCTGTGAATCCCGAATGCAATCCCTATGCACTCCCACAACGGTAGATCCTGTATCTCGTAAAACCGAGACCGGTTCGTCCCCAACAAACCCCGGATAAACCCTAAGACCACCTCCTGTATGACATGAATTTATAACGGGGATCTTTCTCCCACAAGGTAAAACACCGGAAGATAATAACTTCTCACAACTGGGACACTTAGAATACTGTCCGCCTCCGTTGTCCGATGTAACACACGCAGCCGCATGATGAAATTTATTTGGGGGACATGGACTGGAGCCACTGTCCACGTTCGCCGCTATCCTACCTGCAGGGCAGTTCACGCTGATGTGATCTGCTCTTCCGCAGTTCCAACACTTCGCGGCCCTACACTCGCGTGAAAAGTGACCCACGCGTCCGCAAGTCCAACACTCCGCTCCCTGTGCTGCACTAGACCTGGGTCCCCGTGGCCCATCGCGACCCGAACTAGAGTCCCTATGCCGTCGGTCATCGGCAAAGGTCACAAATCGCCCCCGGCCATTACCGCGACCTAGCCCTCCTGCTCGGTCAAACTTACCGGGTCCATATGCAGGTGATTGGTGATAGCCCCTACGCTGCCCCTGGGCTTGCCCACTATAGGCACCACGCTGACGCGACCTGTCCCTAAGTCCTGCCGGCGACCCCTCGACAACGGCGACGTACCCAGCATCTTGGACGTACGCCCTCGCCACTGGTTTGGACGGATGTGCCGTACGGTATGCTTCCGCCAACTTAGACGCCTCCTGCACCGTCGGGGGTTCGTTTTCTTTCAGGAAAGCCACCAGATCTTTGTGGCACGACGCGTACAGCTGGTCACGGATCATTAAGTCTTTCAGTTTAGCAAAATCCGCGCCCACATGCGCCAAGTCTACCCAGTTCGCGAAATACTCCGTTAGTCTCGCGACGAAGGCAGCAAAGTCCTCCCTGGTATCTGCACGTGCTCGCCTAAACTGCTCCCGGAAATATTCCTCGGTACGCGCAAATCGGCGAAGCAGCAAAGCCTTCAGCTTATCGTAATCTTGCACGTCTTCGCGCTGTAGCTCTTTAAAGTAGGTTAACGCTCGCCCCTGCAATAGAGAGGCCAGGTACGTGGCCCATAATTCCTTATTTTCCTCCCATTGCAATTGTGCGTTCAGTTCGAACCTGTAAAGGAAGGCGTCTATGTCGTCCTTCCGGTCGTCGAACGTAGGGAGCTTAATCCTAACGCCACCTTTATTGTGTACCTGCCGCTCAGCCGTTTCCGTTGGCGTATTCTTTTTACTTTCTAATTCCGCAATCTTTACCTGCGCCTCTATCTCCTTTAACTTTAACTCCCTCTCCTGCTCCTGAGCCTCTTTTTCTCGCTCTCTATCCTTAGCACGCTCATCGCGCATTTCTGCCTGCTGTTCTTTAATCCAGCCGCGTAGCTCCTCTCCCTCAAGGCCAAGTTCCTTACCCAACTTTATCAATTGTTGGAGCTCCGCCATTTCACAGATTTATGGTTATGGTATCTATTATGAGAACGACCAACCGGTCGGTATGATCACTAACGACACGACCAGAGACCTGAGATCACACCAGATATAACAACACCCACTCAAATACAACTCAGAAATTTACGTACTTCCTAACTAATTCTATATTTATAAAACGTATAGCACTATTAATAATAAAAGAAAATAGAAACGACAAGAATGAAGAAATTCAGTAGAAGGACCAGAAGTACGCCAAGGACAACGAACCAGACTAGGACAAAGCTTCTACAAAAAAAACTATAATGGAAAAAAAAAATGCAACCTACTACGCCGATTACACTACAAGGTACGAACAAGAACAGAGTCTGAAAAAAAAAGAACGTATCTACAGATAGGGACGAGAGGGACAAGAGAAACGTCTTCCTAAAACAAGGAGGAAGATAGAACGCTACAATCTAAACAAAAATACAGGTCCCTACAGAACTGTTCACTGTGATGAACGCGGTTCCTAGATTAGCCCACCTCCCGAAGAGGACAAACTACGCTCACCACAGCAAACCCGCGCCACCGCCCGTATAATCAATTACAACGAAAACAGAAAAACAGCGGAAAAAGACAGATTAAAGGAACAGCCCACAATCCAGGGCACAAAAATTTTGACTTTTACTTAACTTTTCTGACTATAACCTCTCCCCTTGTCTCGGAGCTCTGGCTGCTGGACCTCTACAGGCTGGCACGCACACTCTGCAGAAATTTAAGTACACATTAATACATATTCATCAAAATACATGCATCAATACATATTCATAAAAAACATAAATCATACCATCATGAAATTTCCATTCATCCCACGAACAAAGACAACAGCACGAATTCCTAGCACAACAGAAAAACAACTAGATATAACGAATACACAATGTCAAAATGACCACAGGTAAACAGGACGAGCCCCCAGTGTCACAAATCCCAGACTGGGAGATGTAATAGTTTATGACAGGACAACAATCACGAACAAACGAGTTTAACACTTAACAGAACAATCCATCAGACTCACACATTTATTAAACATAATTATACAGATAACAGCGCAATTACATACATTATATTATTGGGATTAACTGCCGTACAACGGCCTTATTCTCACACCCACTCTCCCTCGGATCCACAACCCGGTAGTTACTCCTAAAGGCACTTCGGCCTCAGCCTCTCCCCTCAGGGTCTTAATAGCACATTAATAATTCACTGGCACCGCAGTCTCTCAATATCACCTTCCTATTGTCATACACCTTAGCATTCCCCTAGCACCTCAGCAGGGCAATAACACATTATCATTTCAATAGACATTATCATTTCAATAGTACATTATTAGTTCACTAGCCCCTCAACATGGCAATAGTGCATTATCACATTCACGCTCATATCTACGTCCCTGTCCGTGGCCTGACTGCCACGACTTTATGTGCCTCTACTGTCCTGCACTGACAGCCTCACTTCTGGCCTATGTGTGGCCTCCGGCCCTATGCTGGCCTATCCCCTGTGCTCATCGAGGTGGCTCTGCGGCCCGTCCTCGACACCTACAAGAATAACATTACATTGGTATAATACCCTACCATTTCTATTCACTCCACCTCTCCTTACAACCCATGAAGCGTACACACACTAGTTCACCTTTCACTCACCACACATCTTACGGTAACACACCTCCATCGGAGTACACACTACTCACTCGCGCTACAAATCCATGAACTCACTTTCATCTATCGCTCATGGCGCACATTGCTATATATATCCACTATCAAGGACTTCCACATTCCTCACATATACTTATTTACATCATGGTAATAGACGAATATAATATAATACATCAATCATAATAATCAATCAACGTTCTACGTACCAGTCATCACTGGAAAGACTCTCTCACTAGTCTTCTCGACTGCTCCCCTTATGTCCGCCCGATGGGCTCTTATTCACAGGTCCGTTCCGTAGGACCTTCTAACTTGCAGTGATAGTAATACAGCGCTTTCGCCTCATTCAGACCCCCCACTACTCACAACAGCACGCTTAACTTACTTGTCTACCGTGAGCCCTTCTTACTCTACACCCGCTCTGTAGCAATCCCCTTAATTGCATTCACTCCACTCGTGACATTTTAGTTCTCTTTATTGTCCATGGGTTGAAATTCTCAACAATTTCTGTTCTTTATTCCTCTGGTGTTGTTAAGGTCATCATCATACCTGATGGACGAACTATTATTATTATCTGTGTGTATTTGTGTATGTACTTGTGTGTGTGTATTTGTGTGTGTATTTGTGTGTGTGTATTTGTGTGTGTGTATTTGTGTGTGTGTATTTGTGTGTGTGTGTATTTGTGTGTGTATTTGTGTGTGTGAATTTGTGTGTATTAGTGTGTGTGTATTTTTGTGTGTGTGTATTTGTGTGTGTATTTGTGTGTTTATTTGTGTGTTTATTTGTGTGTGTGTGTATTTGTGTTTGTGTGTTTATTTGTGTGTGTGTGTGTGTTTGTGTGTGTTTATTTGTGTGTGAGTGTGTTGTAGATAGTTCCTGTCAGTGATCATGTACTTTCTCTCTCTTTCTATCTCTCTGGCTGCCGATAAGATCAAGAATAGCCTATAAAAGTGCTGTATTGTGCCATAAATCTCTTCATAATAATGCACCATCATGCCTGTCCAGCCTGATTCCAAAATATATGTCCCACCACGTTCCCTTAGATCGGGTGATCAAAATTTGTTAACTCTCACCAGACCATTGAAGAAAGTAGGGGAGAGATCTTTTAA
This sequence comes from Onchidella celtica, assembly GCA_963931925.1. Lineage (NCBI taxonomy): Eukaryota > Metazoa > Mollusca > Gastropoda > Systellommatophora > Onchidiidae > Onchidella > Onchidella celtica. The sequence continues at coordinate 151,709 of OZ007583.1, read as the reverse complement.
CCAGTCAGGTCCTAAAATATGGAACAACCTACCCCAAGAAATCAGAAACATCGAGTCAGAATCAGAGTTTAAGGCAGCCTTAAAGACACACTTGTTTAAACTGGGCCACCAATCCCCATCCATCTAATATCGACAAAATGATCTTCTGATTGTATGACGGTATACATTTGTTCATTTGATGTAACATGCTTTGTGTTTTTCCTGTGCTTATAAGACTGATTGTGCATATAATGTGTTTATAAAATGTACAGCGCCTTGAGCCGAATCAGGGATAAGGCGCTATAGAAATGATCTCTATTATTATTATCCTCTCTATCCCCTCCACCCACCCCCCTTTTCCCTCCCAGGCCAACATTTTCCAACATTTTCTACAGCCCTAGTTTCATTCTCTCTCTCTCTCTTTCCCCTCTCTCTCCCTGTGCCTCCCTTCCTCCCTCTCTATCGACTCTCTCTCTCTCCGTCTCTCTCACTTTCTGCTTCTTCGTCTCCCTCTCTCTCTCTCTCATTCACTCCCTCAATTCTATTTCACCCTCTTACTCCCTCCCTCTGTCATTCATTTTCTCCCACTCCGTGTGTGTGTGTGCATCTGTCTGTATGTCAGAGTGGAATGATGGGATATGCTGACATCCTTCAAAGTTCCCGTCTCCAGTGTGTGTGTGTGTGTTTGTAAAGAGGGGATGGTGTGGGGGGGGGAGAGTTGAGAAAGAGGCGGAGAGGGAGAGAGGGAGATAAACTAAAAAGTCCATTAAAGAGCTGGCACAGACGGAGATTACAATAGGGAAAACTGAGATAGGACAGGAGACTTGCAGTAAACATGGAGCTTAGTGGCGCATTGGTGGAGGGGGGGGGGGGGAGGCAGAGACGAGTGACGTAAACATGTTCATGTCATGTCTGTCTGTATGTCACGCTGTATACATTTGCTGTCTTCCTGCTTCGTCTGTCTCCTTCAATATCTGTCTCTCACGGTATTAAAAAAACAACAACAACAAAAAAAGAACTTTCTTGCCCACCCGAGCGATGGCTGTAACTGGTTCATTGAACTACTTAGCTCAGCATTGTCTGTGCTTTGCGGGAACACTAGACACCATGACCAAACAGACACACAGACAAATACAGAGAGACAGCTAGAGAGAGGGAGAGACAGACAGAGAGAGGGAAAGACAGACAGAGTGAGGGAAAGATAGCCAGAGAGGGGGAGAGACAGACAGAGAGAGGGAGAGACAGACAGAGAGGGGAGAGATAGCCAGAGAGAGGGAGAGATAGCCAGAGAGAGGGAGAGACAGACAGAGAGAGGGAGAGACAGACAGAGAGAGGGAGAGACAGCCAGAGAGAGGGAGAGACAGACAGAGAGAGGGAAAGACAGCCAGAGAGATGGAGAGACAGACAGAGAGAGGGAAATATAGCCAGAGAGAGGAAGAGACAGCCAGAGAGAGGGAGACAGACAGACAGAGAGAGGGAAATATAGCCAGAGAGAGGGAGACAGACCGACAGAGAGAGGGAAATATAGCCAGAGAGAGGGAGACAGACAGACAGAGAGAGGGAAATATAGCCAGAGAGAGGGAGAGACAGCCAGAGAGAGGGAGACAGACAGATAGAGAGAGGGAAATATAGCCAGAGAGATGGAGACAGACAGACAGAGAGAGGGAAATATAGCCAGAGAGAGGAAGAGACAGCCAGAGAGAGGGAGACAGACAGACAGAGAGAGGGAGACAGGCACTGAAGCCTTAGCTCTAGCTAACGGTAAAAAATAAAGGAGACAGACAGAGAGAGGGAAATATAGCCAGAGAGAGGGAGAGACAGCCAGAGAGAGGGAGACAGACATACAGAGAGAGGGAGACAGACAGACAGAGAGAGGGAAATATAGCCAGAGAGAGGGAGACAGACAGAGTGAGGGAAATATAGCCAGAGAGAGGGAGAGACAGCCAGAGAGAGGGAAATGTAGCCAGAGAGAGGGAGACAGACAGACAGAGAGAGGGAAATATAGCCAGAGAGAGACAGACAGACAGAGAGAGGGAAATATAGCAAGAGAGAGGGAGAGACAGCCAGAGAGAGGGAGACAGACAGACAGAGAGAGGGAAATATAGCCAGAGAGAGGGAGACAGACAGACAGAGAGAGGGAAATATAGCCAGAGAGAGGAAGAGACAGCCAGAGAGAGGGAGACAGACAGATAGAGAGAGGGAGACAGACAGACAGAGAGAGGGAAATATAGCAAGAGAGAGGGAGACAGACAGACAGGGAGAGGGAAATATAGCCAGAGAGAGGGAGACAGACAGACAGAGAGAGGGAAATATAGCCAGAGAGAGGGAGAGACAGCCAGAGAGAGGGAGACAGACAGACAGAGAGAGGGAGACAGACAGACAGAGAGAGAGGGAAATATAGCAAGAGAGAGGGAGAGACAGCCAGAGAGAGGGAGACAGACAGACAGAGCGAGGGAGAGACAGACAGAGAGAGGGAAAGACAGCCAGAGAGAGGGAGAGACAGACAGAGAGGGGGAAATATAGCCAGAGAGAGGGAGAGACAGACAGAGAGAGGGAATATAGCCAGAGAGAGGGAGATAGACAGACAGAGAGAGGGAGAGAAAGCCAGAGAGAGGGAGACAGACAGACAGAGAGAGGGAGAGACAGCCAGAGAGAGGGAGAGACAGCCAGAGAGAGGGAGACAGGCAGACAGAGAGAGGGAGAGACAACCAGAGATAGGGAGACAGACAGACAGAGAGAGGGAGAGACAGCCAATGACAGGGAGACAGACAGACAGAGAGAGGGAGAGACAGGCAGAGAGAGGGAGAGACAGCCAGAGAGAGGGAGAGACAGCCAGAGAGAGGGAGAGACAGACAGAGAGAGGGAGAGATAGCCAGAGAGAGATAGTCAGACCGACAGAGAGAGGGAGTGACAACCAGAGAGAGGGAGAGGTAGCCAGAGACAGGGAGAGATAGGGAGAGACAGCCAGAGAGAGGGAGACAGACAGACAGAGAGAGGGAGAGACAACCAGAGAGAGAGACAGTCAGAGAGATGGAGAGACAGGCAGAGAGAGGGAGAGACATCCAGAGAGACGGAGAGACAGCCAGAGAGAGGGAAAGACAGCCAGAGAGAGGGAGAGACAGCCAGAGAGAGGGAGAGACAGCCAGAGAGAGGGAGAGACAGACAGAGAGAGGGAGAGAGAGCCAGAGAGAGGAAGAGACAGCCAGAGAGAGGGAGAGAGACAGCCAGAGGGAGACACACAGACAGAGAGAGGGAAAGATAGCCAGAGAGAGAGAGACACAGCCAGAGAGAAGGAGAGACAGCCAGAGAGAGGGAGAGACAGACAGAGAGAGGGGGAGACATCCAGACAGAGGGAGAGACAGGCAGAGAGAGGGAGGGACAGACAGAGAGAGGGGGAGACATCCAGAGAGAGGGAGAGACAGGCAGAGAGAGGGAGAGACAGACAGAGAGAGAGACATCCAGAGAGAAGGAGAGACATCCAGAGAGAGGGAGAGACAGCCAGAGAGAGGGAGAGACAGACAGAGAGAGAGAGGAGGAGGAGAGAGACAGACAGACAGACAGACAGACAGACAGACAGACAGAAAGTTGAATCAGAACTAGAAGAACCCCGTATAACATTTCAGCCAGCCATTCTATAGTGTTTGATGTTTGACTGCAGTCAACTGGACTGGCCTAGTTTTAGACACAGTAAGAATTGAACACTAGCCCTCACAGTTCCGCAGAACTGGTGAAGGATGACAGCAGAACTGGTGAAGTATGACAGCAGTACTGGTGAAGGATGACAGCGGAACTGGTGAAGGATGACAGCGGAACTGGTGAAGGATGACAGCAGAACTGGTGAAGGATGACAGCGGAACTGATGAAGGATGACAGCAGAACTGGTGAAGGATGACAGCGGAACTGGTGAAGGATGACAGCGGAACTGGTGAGGGATGACAGCGGAACTGGTGAAGGATGACAGCAGAACTGGTGAAGGATGACAGTGGAACTGGTGAAGGATGACAGCAGAACTGGTGAAGGATGACAGCGGAACTGGTGAAGGATGACAGCGGAACTGGTGAGGGATGACAGCAGAACTGGTGAAGGATGACAGCGGAACTGGTGAAGGATGACAGCGGAACTGGTGAAGGATGACAGCGGAACTGGTGAAGGATGACAGCGGAACTGGTGAAGGATGACAGCGGAACTGGTGAAGGATGACAGCGGAACTGGTGAAGGATGACAGCGGAACTGGTGAAGGATGACAGCGGAACTTGTGAAGGATGATAGCGGAACCAGAAACTTGATAATTACAAAACACGGACAACAAAACCAAGAAATGTTACATTGTAAAACCATCACCCGTCCCTTGAACTGTAGTCATAAGCTACATTTGGCTACTTTTCAGGAGAAACAACAGACCGTAATATTTCAGCACATCTGGCCTATGTAACGGCAACACAACTGGTCTATGTCACCTTGAATTTTTTGAAAGTCGGCGATTTAATTATTGTTGGGCTTAGGAGTCCATGACCAAAATCATTTCCCAGGTTTGGAATGTACTTGAATAACATAATTAATATATTTTATATTCATGGGACGTACTAACGTTTGAGTTACTACAGTTTTAGGCAACGGTTAGGACACCCGGGGTAGAAAAGCTAAGGCTCAGCTGGAAAACCGTGTCCTCACTGAGTGTAACGCCAATATCAGTTTGACCCACAATTCCTTTCCTTCATCGCAAATTGCATTTAAAAGAAGAAAGCAAATAAAATAATGATTAAAAACTGCACATTTCTAGGATTTGAACTGGCCTCGACATGAGTTTTGCATTCATTCCTATTTCTATCAACAAAAAAAAAACTTAATTTTTGCGAAAGTTTTTGGTTGATAAGAGCGAAAAGATCAGATTGTCCATCCGGTGAAGTTTGTGCTGGTGACTCACAGACAGACAATTGACAGTTAAAAATTGATATGCCCTTTTATTATTTGTATATATTATTTTTAATTATGTCCCACGTTCTCATTGACAGACACGAAACATTTGGCCAACATTAATTTGTTTCCATCATCAAAGATCTTGTCCACTGTGTGGGCAGTGCTGAGTACATTTTACAATCACCAGGACAAAACTTAAACAGTTTTTTGTGACGACATAGAGAACAGTTGTTGAGCAGAAATCGATTACTGACTGTGAAAATATGTCCATTCAGCCACTATGAATGTTTCAGTATTTGAGGTTGCCAGTGGCAACAATCTGTCACATGCAGTTTTTTACTTTCATCATCATTAGATTTCTGTCATAGACGGAGGTGGGGGGGGGGGGTGATAAAGAGAAGCAGGGAGAAAATAAATGGTGAGAGGTAAAGGGAGTGAGAAAAAGAGAGAGAGTGAGAGGAACAAATGGAGAGATAGAGTAGGAAAAGAGAGGGAGAAAAAGGGTGGGAGGAAACGAAAAGACAGATGGAAGGAGGAGGAGTTGAGGGCGTGGAAGACCAGGAGACGTCAATGAATGTCTGAACTCTACATGTACCCGTAGATCACAACCATGTACTCTATGACGTCAACCAACAATGAAAACTAGAACAAAGAGTAGATAATTTGACATCTGCATCATAAATTTACATTTCTGAATTTGGAATTACATTTAGATTTTTTTTTCATCTTCTAATTTTCTCTCCCATCCTCTCTCTCTCTCTCTCTCTCTCTCTCTCTCTCTCTCTCTCTCTCTCTCTCTCTCTCTCTCTCTCTCTCTCTCTCTCTCTCTCTCTCTCTCTCTCTCTCTCTCTCTCTCTCTTTACCTCAGTCTCCCTCTCCCTTTTTATCTTTTTGCCTTTGTCTTTCTCTCCCGTTTTCTATCTGTCCATATGGTCTCTCCTCTCCTTCTCTCTCTCTCTCTCTCTCTTTACCTCTGTCTCCCTCTCCCTTTTTATCTTTTTGCCTTTGTCTTTCTCTCCCGTTTTCTATCTGTCCATATGGTCTCTCCTCTCCTTCTCTCTCTCTCTCTCTCTCTCTCTTTACCTCTGTCTCCCTCTCCCTTTTTATCTTTTTGCCTTTGTCTTTCTCTCCCGTTTTCTATCTGTCCATATGGTCTCTCCTCTCCTCCCTGTGTCTTTTTGTCTGCCTCCTCTCCTTCTCTCTCTCTCCCTCTCTCCTTCTCTCTCTCTCCCTCTCTCCTTCTCTCTCTCTCCCTCTCTCCTTTTCTCTCTCTCCCTCTCTCCTTCTCTCTCTCTCCCTCTCTCTCTCTATAATTATATATATATATATATATATGTCTCCATCCCCTCCTTCCGCCTCTCTGCCTGTCAGTTTCTTCGCCTCTGTCTGTTTTTTTCTTTCTCTCTTTCTTTCTGTCTGTCTGTTTCTCTCTCTCTCTCTCTCTCTCTGGGTCCCTGTCTGCCTTTCGACCACTTTCTCACCACACACACACATAATAAAAAAAACCCACACACACATACACATATGCAGTCATCAGTCTCTACACTCAGACAAACACAGCATTATGTACCAACACATACACATACAAACACTCAGATGCAGGGCGAGTAAACACGTACAATAAGCTTACACACACACAGACTCACACACACACATATCTATCTCTATTGTCCAGTCAAATACTCAGAAGTTTGTCACCCACTCTCTGGTGCCCTGACATTTTGACCTTGTGTGTCACCAGCCATAAGGCAGTTGACCAGTGGTCAGACTTGTGACCCTGCCGGGCAGGTCTTGGGTCGTCAGACATTGTGTTTCTCAGAACACTGCAATCATACCAGACACCTTCACGACCTCAATCATCACGACATCCACACCACTTCCAACCTTCACGACCTCAACCATAACTACATCGACATCATTACCTGAGTTCACGACCTCAACCATCAGTACATCCACACCATTTCCATCCTTCACGACCTCAACCATCACTACATCAAAACCACTACCTGCCTTCACGACCTCAACCATCACTACATCCACATCATTTCCTGAGTTCACGACTTCAACCATCACTACATCCACACCACTACCCGCCTTCACAATCTTCACTACATCCACAGCAGTCCCTACCTTCAATCTCCATGACCTCCACAGCACTACCTGCCTTCACGACCTCAACCATCATTACATCCATATCACTACCTGTCTTCACGACCTCAACCATCATTACATCCATATCACTACCTGCCTTCACGACCTCAACCATCATTACAGCTACACCACTACCTGCCTTCACGGCCTCAACCATCATTACATCCACACCAATACCTGCCTTCACGCCCTCAACCATCACTACATCCACACCACTACCTGACTTCACGACGTCAACCATCATTACATCCACACCACTACCTGCCTTCACGACCTCAACCATCACTATATCCACACTACCTGCCTTCACGACCTCAACCATCACTACATCCACACCACTACCTGCCTTCACGACCTCAACCATCACTACATCCACATCACTACCTGCCTTCACGACCTCAACCATCACTACATCCACATCACTAACTGCCTTCACGACCTCAACCATCGTTACATCCACACCATTACCTGCCTTCACGACCTCAACCATTGCTACATCCACACCACTACCTGCCTTCACGACCTCAACCATCACTACATCCACACCATTACCTGCCTTCACGACCTCAACCATCACTACATATACACCAATACCTGCCTTCACGACCTCAACTATCACTACATCCACATCATTTCCTGACTTCACGACCTCAACCATCACTACATCCACCTCAATACTTGCCTTCACGACTTCAACCATCGCTACATCCACACCACTACCTGCCTTCACGACCTCAGCCATCACTACACCCACATCACGACCTAAACCATCACTACGTTCACATCACTACATGCCTTCACGACCTCAACCACCACTACATCCACACAAATCCCTACCTTCCATCCTCAACCATCACTACATCCACATCACTTCCAGCTTCCACAACCTCAACCATCACTACATTCACACCATTACCCACCTTCACGACCTCAACCATCATTACATCCACACCAGTACTTGCCTTCACGACCTCAACCATCACTACATTCACACTACCTACCTACCTTCACGACCTCAACCATCACTGCATCCACACCACTACCTGCCTTCATGACCTCAACCATCACTACATATACACCATTACCTGCCTTCACGACCTCAACCATCACGACATCCACGCCACGACATGCTTTCACGACCTCAACCATCACTACATCCACACCATTACCTGCCTTCACGACCTCAACCATCACTACATTCACACCAGTACCTGCCTTCACGACCTCAACCATCACTACATCCACACCATTACCTGCCTTCACGACCTAAACCATCATTACATCCATATCACTACCTGCCTTCACGACCTCAACCATCACTACATTCACACCAGTACCTGCCTTCACGACCTCAACCATCACTACATTCACACCAGTACCTGCCTTCACGACCTCAACCATCACTACATCCACACCATTACCTGCCTTCACGACCTAAACCATCATTACATCCATATCACTACCTGCCTTCACGACCTCAACCATCACTACATTCACACCAGTACCTGCCTTCACGACCTCAACCATCACTACATTCACACCAGTACCTACCTTCACGACCTCAACCATCACTACATTCACACCAGTACCTACCTTCACGACCTCAACCATCACTACATTCACACCAGTACCTACCTTCACGACCTCAACCATCACTACATTCACACCAGTACCTACCTTCACGACCTCAACCATCACTACATTCACACCAGTACCTACCTTCACGACCTCAACCATCACTACATTCACACCAGTACCTACCTTCACGACCTCAACCATCACGACATCCACGCCACGACATGCTTTCACGACCTCAACCATCACTACATCCACACCACGACATGCCTTCACGACCTCAACCATCACGACATCCACGCCACGACATGCTTTCACGACCTCAACCATCACTACATCCACACCACTACCTGCCGGACTTCCGTCCTCAACCAAATTCCCCCTCCCCCTCCCACTCCCCTCCCACACCCAAATCCCCGTGACCTTTGCCCACCGGCCTGTCGTCTGTCATTGTAAATCCTGGTCCACATAAGGACAGTGACAGAAATTTCTAGAACTCTCAAATCTCTTTATCTGACAGCCTGGGCCTTGATGCGCTGAACACTGGTCAGCATCATATTACACTGTCACAGCTTGTCTGATTGAGTGGGGGAGCGAAGAGGCGGGGGAGGGGGTTGTTTTTTTTTTTCTTTCTTTTTTTCTTTTTTTCTGTTGTTGTTTAGGAAATTTAGAATTGGCCTGAGATTGACCTGAGATTGACCTGAGATTGACCTGAGATTGGCCTGAGATTGACCTGAGATTGACCTGAGATTGACCTGAGATTGGCCTGAGATTGACCTGAGATTGACCGTGTCGTGAAATGAAATTTTTGTGTTGAATTCTGATCTGAGATCACGTGCTAGGGGAAGCAACTGTGCGTGTTCTGCCATCAACTTGCAGAGTATGAGCTAGAGAACATTTGCCAGGGGATTACAGGGGATGAGGGGAGAGTGACAGAGGGGAAAAACTGGCAGGTTCAGCAGAGAGGCGAGGATGGAGGGGAGAAAAAGAATGGTGAGTGTGTTAATGTGTGCAGATCTTGAAAAATACTGGAATCTTGAGATTTTCTCTAGGTCAAGGTCACGTTATGGAAAGAAATACGGCAGCCCCCCCCCCCCCCCCCCGCCCTAACTCTTCCAGCCGCTCTGTACACTATGTAATGGGACATAACTACACAGGAGAGCTGTAACTAGGGGAAGTCATCTATACAATTCATCTCGATTTACTGAACTCCAGCAAAGGACAACAAATCAATGGCGACAGTTTTAGGCAAACATTCATTTTGAACATGGAAATTACTGTCTTTTCACACCCAAGAAGATTTAAAATTTCAATTTTTTTCCTCCCGGGTCGTGGGAATATTCTCTGTCCTTGACCCTGAAAGGGATAATGAGCTGAAAACAGGTGAGAACTGCAGGTAGTTGGAACTTGATACTTGCTGGGTACACACTGGTCTGGAGAACATTTACAGTATTGCATGTGTCTGTCTGTGCATTGATGTCTGTCTGTGCATTGATGTCTGGCTGTCATGGACATTCAGGCTATTGGTGGCTGGAGAAATTACATCCTCCTGCAGGCTGATTGGTCAGGCAAGACGTGACAACCCTGGGCCTGGCCAAAGTTTACAATAATTCATTGGTTAGTCCGGCGTTACGTAAGTCGTGGATCTGGTAGTCATTACTGACCACTGTTCGTAGCAGTTACAGAGGAGAGGGAAGAGGAATGGAGCCATCCAATTAACGTACTTTTAGCTCTTCATCTTCACACCCCCCCCCCCCCAACTCCCACATAATATACTCAGTCGTCAATTTCTGGTTTTCATGGTAACCACAGTTGTATACAAACACACACACAGAAATGTTCCAGATAAAGGATCCCTTCACCCTCCCCAATCCCCACCACACATCCCCATAGTTGTTATTGCTTTTCTTTGGTTGGCTGGTCGGTGCGTTGTTTGATTGGTGGGTTGTTTGTTTGTTTGGTGGGTTGTTTGTTTGTTTGGTGGATTGTTTGTTTGTTTGGTGGGTTGTTTGTTTGCTTGGTGGGTTGTTTGTTTGTTTGGTGGGTTGTTTGTTTGGCGGGTTGTTTGTTTGTTTGGTGGGTTGTTTGGTTGGTGGGTTGTTTGTTTGGTGGGTTGTTTGTTTGTTTGGTGGGTTGTTTGTTTGGTGGGTTGTTTGGTCGGTGCGTTGTTTGATTGGTGGGTTGTTTGTTTGTTTGGTGGACTGTTTGTTTGTTTGGTGGGTTGTTTGTTTGTTTGGTGGGTTGTTTGTTTGTTTGGTGGGTTGTTTGTTTGTTTGGTGGGTTGTTTGTTTGTTTGGTGGGTGGTGTGTTTGGTTGGTGGGTTGTTTGTTTGTTTGGTGGGTTGTTTGTTTGCTTGGTGGGTTGTTTGTTTGTTTGGTGGGTTGTTTGTTTGGCGGGTTGTTTGTTTGTTTGGTGGGTTGTTTGGTTGGTGGGTTGTTTGTTTGGTGGGTTGTTTGTTTGTATGGTGGGTTGTTTGTTTTGTGGGTTGTTTGTTTGTTTGGTGGGTTGTTTGTTTGTTTGGTGGGTTGTTTGTTTGTTTGGTGGGTTGTTTGTTTGTTTGGTGGGTTGTTTGGTTGGTGGGTTGTTTGTTTGGTGGGTTGTTTGTTTGTTTGGTGGGTTGTTTGTTTGTTTGGTGGGTTGTTTGTTTGTTTAGTGGATTGTTTGTTTGTTTGGTGGGTTGTTTATTTTTTTGGTGGGTTGTTTCTTTGTTTGGTGGGTTGTCTGTTTGTTTGGTGGGTTGTCTGTTTGTTTGGTGGGTTGGATATTAGGCTGGTGGGTTGTTTGTTTGGTTGGTGGGTTGTTTGTTTGTTTGGTGGGTTGTTTGTTTGGTTGGTGGGTTGTTTGTTTGTTTGTTTGGTGGGTTTTTTGTTTTTTTGGTCGGTTTATAGGTTGGCGGGTTGTTTGTTTGCCTGGTGGGTTTATAGGTTGGTGGGTTGGATATTAGGCTGGTGGGTTAGTTTGTTGGGTGTTGTTTTTTTTTATTTGGTTGGTGAGATGTGTTGGTTGGTTGGTTAATGGTAGACGTTGTAAAGGATTGGACAAAGAAAAAAATGACTCCTTTTTCCTCGAAATAATAAACTTTTTATTCCATGGCCTTGACCTGGACCATTTTTCTCCAGGCTGTAGTCAGTACTGTCCACTGTTGCTTAACCGTTTGAGACTCTTTCTTTCCCATGAGCGGCCCTGGACGTCCACACCATCAGTCTCAGATGTTCATGAGCTCCTAGTTATCCAGTGATCAGACATTAGTTCCAGCAGGACAACTCAGTCCAGGTGCAGGTGTTTCCCCTTGGAAGATTGCTGATCTTTGTCTCGGTACATTTTCACTGACAGCACGACCCAAATAGCTTTAAATTATCCCCCCCCCCCCCACACCTACATCCAAGCCCTTTGAGTTGTCTTAGATGTCAAGCTACGACTTTGGCCGTGAGATCTAGTCCCTGCCTTGTCAAGTATCATAGCATAAACCAGACAAGCGCCAGGTCACTATTATTGGAATAGAACCCATTTTTCGGAATCTCCAGTGTGAAAAAGCGACACGTGTTGATGCCGGTGTATCCCATTGAACGTTTTGTGAGAAGAAAAATGGCCAACAGTGAGGTAAAGCACCAGGTGTGCAAAATAATTATTCTCTATCGGATACACGTGACAAAGACGCGGACAAGGTTATGGTGAGCAGCGGCTTTAATGCCCAAATAAGAGTTGACACGGGTCAGCAGTTTGGAAAGGGTTTGCCTGATGCCATCAGAGAGCACATCAGTATTTCCAGTATTGCGTTCACATCACTGTAGGTAGGCAGACTGCTCACAGGAGAGAGAACTCCTACCCGAACTCTGCTCTAGCAAAGAAATGTATAGAATGTACAACTCAAGGATCACAGAATACAACTTGAATTTCACCGAGGAAGCAACTTGCAGAGTTTAATCTTTCCTTTCATCCACCAAAGAAATTCAAGTTCCATGTCGATAAGGATACTTTTTTTTTTTTTTTTTCCTTTTTTGGGGGGGGGGGGGGGGAGAGAACTCAGCAGTGTTTTGTTGCTCTTATCTATCTTAGCTTAGCTGATCGTCTATAGACATCAATCAACTCCAACAGTGGAGGAAATTTAACGGGCATGAAATCCCATCAGACACCAGATACACGACAATACGACAAATAGAGGGAAATGGACAATCGAATGCTATACTACGAGGTGACCATACTACGAGGTGACCATACTACGAGGTGACCATACTACGAAGTGACCATACTATGAGGTGACCATACTACGAGGTGACCATATTACGAGGTGACCATAGTTACTGCCGCTACATGTTTTGATTTTCAACAAACCGATCAGTTCTGGAGCTTTCACTTCAAAGCAAATAACACGGAATTTTGCAGTACACAATAGAGGGCATAGTAAACAACGGGTCAAGTTACATCTGGCCTGAACGATGAAGCTGGCCGAGGTCTGTGACGGTCGTGACTCCGTCTGGCAAAAGCCACCATGTCTGTGACCGGACCTTGACCTACGATGTTAGACATTCCTTGGGCTTGACTAGTGCCGCTGCTGGGACACTTGTCTCTATGGCAGAGGTTTTGGGTTAGGGTTACAGTTGTGTTGTCTTGGATGCTGATCAAAACCAAGGTTTTCTTGCTTGGACATTTTCCCATTGAAGTCCATGGCGCAGGGCAAGTTTGACTTTCTCCAGCCATTACCCCAGCCACTACTATCCTAACTCCAACCCTAACCTGGAGGGATAAAGGTCTGGTATTGGTGTGTTGTTTGTAACCATCTCCTTCCCTCTACCCCCCCCCCTTCAGTTTCTTATTTCATATCAAAATTGGTACCTTGCCCACCCCTCTCCTCCACCCATTTTCCAAGACAACAAAATGCCCCCCCTGCCCCCATACTTTCCAAGACCTCCCTACCCCCCCCCCCCATCCCCCAAAATTAGTCTGTGGCCCCGGCGCCACGCTCGAGTATACCAATCAATCTTAGTTTCTCTCTCTCTATCTCTCTCTCTCCATCAGGGCCTGAGTGTCATTTCCGGCCTCAGTAGCCCACCCCTTCCCACCCCAACCCGTCAGAGCAGTTGTAACATCTCACTAGAATTTTCCTGGTTAATGACGATCTGCTTAAGGAGGGGAAGACAGGGTGGCCGAGGGGGAGAGGAGGTTTAGTGAGCTGATGGAACTTCCCCCTGATTTCCTCAATTTCTGGCGTTTCTCAGTCCCCCCCCCCCCCCCCCCACACACACACCGACAGTAACGGAGATTTGGAACTATCACAAATGGAGAATATTCTGGATACCAGAAACATTCTTTGTTCATCTCCCCTACTCAAGATAGATAGATAGATAGATAGATAGATAGATAGATAGATAGATAGATAGATAGATAGATAGATAGATAGATAGATAGATAGATAGATAGATAGATAGATAGATAGATGGAAGAATTACACAATCATGCACTATGTGATCTGTGGTACTGTATATTCAGCATGAACCTTTACGTGTAAGTTTGTGTGTTTGAGCATTGGGTGAACGAGAGAAAAAAAATTTGTTCTAAAAGTCACGTGGTGAAAGAAGAGAAAAAGAAGAACTGGGGCACGTGCATGTCTACACCTGTGACCACGTCTGCGACCACGTCTGTGACCACGTCTGCGACCACGTCTGTGACCACGTCTGTGACCACGTCTGTGACCACGTCTGTGCACAACTGCAGTCATACACAAGCACACCTGCACAGACACACAGATGCAAACACACATAATAAATAATTATCCTATTAGAAATGCAGTAAAAGGTCTCCAATGTCATCATGAACGACTTTTTTAACCGCTGGGCCTTCAATTCTACAAAAGATCGTATCACCCATAGAATGGCGTAATGGTGTGCCTATGCATATTTTAAAAGGTCTTAAGTTCTCTAAAGTTTATAATCCTTTCTGTGCTCCTGAGCCACAGCTTGAGTTCAACAGAAGAAGAAAAAAATCTTTAGAGTTTCCGCATTTTCAGCTGGACATAAAGACGACGCATTTTCTTCCAATAGAATTTTAAAAAATGCGTGACTGGAAATTTCGTTCTGCGCCTCAAGTGACGTCATTGGTGATGGAAACTGTTATGTGGTGATAACAAACAAAGAGAAGTCAGTCGTAGCCGGGAAGATAAGCAACTTTATTCTGGTAATATTTACAGGTCATTAGTTATATACAGTATCGCAGTAGATGTACATAATAATGCATAGAGTAATGAGGGTCACCAAATATCAATAAAGATAAAGTCATTCACACACTTTCATACTTTAGAATAGGTGACCTAATGTATTACCAACTCACTGAGAGTAATGCAACATGAAAAGTAATGTAAGTAAAGTGGTGGTGTTAATTAATCACACAACGCATAAGAGGTAAATTATTTCCCTTACTACGTAATTAAGTGTAGGTCTAACCAAGGGCAGTAACTAAGTAAATTACATGTATGCATAATTTCCCTTGATTATATATGGATATATAACACCTCCTTTCTAGCCTGAAGTACATATGGTGAAGGCTAAAACTAAAATTCATGCTACATAAACATGATAAAGTCGCGTCTTGTCGAGATCGGTCCTTGCCACCCCATGTCAGAATGGTGTGGTAGGTCTCGGTCTCGTCCGCTCCTATCCACCCTATGCCAGGATAGTGTGGTAGGTTTACGGACACGTCAGTCCTGGAGTGCGGTCCTTGCCACCCCATGCCAGGATGGTGTGGTAGGTTTCCGTACTCTGTCATAGGTTCAGTCCTTGCCACCCCATGTCAGAATGGTGCGGTAGGTTTCTGAACCTTTACAAACTAATCAGTCTCTATGTCTCTGTCGTCGAGGACGTAGCTGATCTGTATGCCGGCGGCAAATTGGTCCATCTGGTAGAATCTTGACTTCAAACAGGCTGTGGCCAATGGTTGCCGTCACCTGTGCAGATTTCCATTTGTCCTTACGCCCCCCTTTGAAAGACAAAGCGAAGCAGGGATCACCAACGTTGAACTTCGGTTGACGGTCGGCAGATTTGACTATAGCTTTCTGTCGTCTGCGTTGTCTTCGACGGGCTGGTGGAACATCTGGAGTCTGGTCGACGGCATCGGGCGGACTGGCATGTCGTTCTCTCGCGGGAAGGATGACATCAAGCTTGGTCCTGATTTGACGGCCATTCAGTAGTTGACTGGGACTGGATCCACATGGTAGAGGTGTACGTCTGTACAGCATCAGGAATTCCGCACACCAGTTTCGACAGGATGTCTGCAGGACTGCATCCGGTTTCAAATCGTCGATAACTTTGTGTAGGAGATTGTCCACTGAGATTCCCAATCGCTTTGTGGTTGCTCTTCCAAGCAGGTTAAAGTCCATCTGTGTCACGACGAATTTCTGTATACAAGTTGTCTTGGCATACGATGTATGTAGAAATATTTCGCCCGTCACTGGTAGTTTCCGACCTGAGGCACACTTGTACTGGCATTTCACAGTGGTGAGTTTAGGGGACTTCAAACTGCGCCATGTCTTGGTTGAAATGAAGTTGTCCCTAGAACCAGTGTCGATTTCAAACTGGACAGGCTGGTTGTTGACGCAGCAAGTCTCGGTGATTGGTCCCACTGTATTCCAACGGACAGTTTGTATCCTCTTGATCGGACGTTGTTGACTTTTCTTCTTCCGACAAGCTGACTCTATGTGCCCTTTTATGTTACAGAAATGGCACACGGCGTCAGCGAACCTGCACTCATTTCGGCTGTGCTGTCCTTCGCATCTGCTGCAAACAGTCTTCTTCGTTGTCGGTTTGCTTGACTTTTTAAACATTGATGGATAGCCCTGGACTTGAGTTTGCTGTTGAGGGTTTTGCTTGCATTTTCTTCTCTGATTGAGCTTGAAGACTTCGCCGTCACTGGTACCGGATGTTTCTTTGGCCACCTTTGACGCCTCCTCGACCTCTGCCGCCACCTCTACTGCCTTGCTGAAGGTCAGTTCGTCATCTTTAATCTTGAACAGTGCCTTTATGACCGCTTCATTTTTAATGGAGCAGACAAATCTTGTACGCATGGCCTCGTCAAGTGGGTCTTGGATTGATGCGAAGTCGCAAGTCGCTGCCTCTTGACGAATGCGAGCAGCCAGTTGGTGCACACTTTCTGCAGTCTTTCTGTCAGTGTAGGTCCAAAATTTAAATCTTTCCCGCACAACGAAACGTTTGGGGTCAAAATGTTCCCCCATCCAGGTCTTGATAGTTTCAATGGTTATTTCGTTGACGTCTATCGGCGGGGTCTGTTGAGAAGCTTGGTTTTTTAGCATCTTGTAGACCTCACTGTTCTGGTTGGTCAGAAAAATGTCAACCTTTTTTGCTTCTGGTATGGAGTTTGCCTTTGTGAAGGTGGTAAACCTTGCCCAGTAATCTGACCACAGTTCTATTGTTGAATCAAATGCTTCGAACTTGGTGTTGGTGACTGGCTTGTTCATAGCCAAAGACATCAGTGCTTCCATCTGCTGTCGCTGCAGTTCCATCTGTTCTCGTTGCTGTTCCATCTGATTACGCAGCAAAGTGATGAGGTCTTCTTGTGACGTTTCTGCAGCTGGAGTCTTCGGCATCTTGAGGCACGGCTGGGCTACTTGGCACAGCTGACTGGCGGTTTACAATTCGAGATAGCTAAGAGCGAGCTACTCGGTGTTTTAGAGCTAGCCGAGACGTTGCTTGGCTCTATGTACAGCTTCAGGTCCGCTACTTGGATCCGGGTGGTTGGTCCGTGAGCTGGCTTGGGTACTGAAGCTGCTTGGCTTGCTGCTGGTCTGATTCCGTAGGCTTGTATTGGCTTCCTTCCGCTTGTAAGGCTTGGCTGGCTTGGGTTCTTGTAGTACTAGTAGGCTTCAGAACTTGAGTGACATCAGAACTTGTGAAGATCCCATCCTCGTCGCCAATTTGTTATGTGGTGATAACAAACAAAGAGAAGTCAGTTGTAGCCGGGAAGATAAGCAACTTTATTCTGGTAATATTTACAGGTCATTAGTTATATACAGTATCGCAGTAGATATACATAATAATGCATAGAGTAATGAGGGTCACCAAATATCAATAAAGATAAAGTCATTCACACACTTTCATACTTTAGAATAGGTGACCTAATGTATTACCAACTCACTGAGAGTAATGCAACATGAAAAGTAATGTAAGTAAAGTGGTGGTGTTAATTAATCACACAACGCATAAGAGGTAAATTATTTCCCTTACTACGTAATTAAGTGTAGGTCTAACCAAGGGCAGTAACTAAGTAAATTACATGTATGCATAATTTCCCTTGATTATATATGGATATATAACAGAAACTCAACTTTAAAACTCACATGTGTGAATTCCTCTGGTCAGCAGGCAAACTGGTCAGCATCATAATACTAGTAACAAAAATTATAATAATAATAATATCAGTAATAATAAATGATAAAACTGGCTGTGACGCGGCCACCTTGGCATTCACACAAACCAAACTTTTAGCGTAAGTTCTGTACAGTGTGGGCTGCAGTCTTAGTTATTTAAAAAAAAGTTATCGATATAATTGGACAGGAAGTATTTTTTTAAATTTCCATTTGATTCACAATTTTCGAGGGAGGGGGGGGGGGCACTTATTGCACCGTCAGTAAAGGTTACAGAATGGTTTTTCAGACACCAGAATTTTTTCTTCTGTCTGTCTGATGTGTCATTCTGTCTCTCTGTCTGTCCGTGCGTCTGTCTGATGTGTCATTCTGTCTCTCTGTCTGTCCGTTCGTCTGTCTGTGTGAGACATGATGAAATTGTTAGATCAGATGAGGCTGATTGATGCTGACACATCTGATCTATGATTACCTGCTCCATCAGCAATGACCTGATACTGAAACACGTCTGTGGAACTTACTGGAGAGCTTTCTTTATCCCTTTATACAGGATCACAAACAGACAGCAGACAATAGACAGCAGTCAGCAGAAAGCAAACAATAGGCAGCCGACGGCAGAAAATAGAAAACAGACAGAAGGCGATAAACAGCAGACATCAGATAATAGACAGCAGACAACAGAGAGCAGACAGCAAACAAATAAATAGACAGAAAACAATAGAGACTAGACAGAAAACAATAGAGAGCAGACAGCAAACAATAGACAGCGGACATTAGAGAGCAGACACAAACAATAGACAGCCGACCATAGAGAGGAGGCAGCAAACAATAGTCAGCTCACAATAGAGAGCAGGCAGCAAACAATAGACAGCAGGCAATAGAGAGCAGACAGCAAACAATAGACAGCTGACAATAGAGAGCAGACAGAAAACAATAGAGAGCAAACAATAGAGAGCAGACAGCAAAGAATAGAGAGTAAACAATAAAGAGCAGACAGTAAACAATAGACATTAAAGTAAGCAATATACAGCAAACAATAGATAGTAAACAATATACAGCAAACAATAGATAGTAAACAATATGCAGCAAACAATAGATAGTAAACAATAGCAAACAACAGACAGTAAACAATAGACAGCAAACAATAGAGAGCAGACAGCAAAGAATAGAGAGTAAACAATAGAGAGCAGAGAGTAAACAATAGACATTAAAGTAAGCAATATACAGCAAACAATAGATAGAAAACAATATACAGCAAACAATAGATAGTAAACAATATACTGCAAACAATCGACAGTAAACAATAGCAAACAACAGAGAGTAAACAATAGACAATAAACAATAGAGAGTAAACTATAGACAGTAAATAATAAAGAGTAAACAATAGACAGTAAACAATAGAGAGTAAACAATAGACAGTAAACAATAGACAGTAAATAATAAACAGCAAACAATAGACAGTAATCAATAGAGAGCAGACAGCAAACAATTGACAGCTGACAATAGAGAGCACACAGCAAACAATAGACAGCGGACATTAGAGAGCAGACAGCAAACAATTAACAGAAGACAATAGGAAGCAGACAGCAGAAAACGGACGACACATCTGGTTGAATACAATATTTAATGTAAGCAGTTTTTCTTTCTTCTTCTGTTTTCCATCATAAACAAGCATGACGGATGAATATAATATGGTGAGTGTTGCCAGTTAGGGAGGAGGCGGGGGTAGTGAGGGTGAAAGACCAGATTTGCAAACTGTCCCAAGACTGCATTTTCTCACAGCTCCCTACCCCCCCCCCCACCCCTTCTCAACCCCTAATGTACGTGATTACAAATTTCATCATGCCCCCTATTTTATACTGGACGAGGTTGCTGAACACTGTAGGAGTTCCAGTGGTGCAATTAAACATCCTTGTCGGCTCAGCTCTCAAATTTCATCAGTTTAATGGACTCCGGATATTGGGGATCATCGCACCATCTCTCCATCACCACACAATCTCTCCATCATCCTGGTTAGTTTGAATGTTTTATACATCATCTCTCTGTCTCCTGTACTATCTCTCCATCATCCTGGTCAGTTTGAATGTTTTATACATCACCTCTCTGACCCCTGCACCATCTCTCCATCATCCTGGTCAGTTTGAATGTTTTATACATCACCTCTCTGACCCCTGCACTATCTCTCCATCATCCTGGTCAGTTTGAATGTTTTATACATCACCTCTCTGACTCCTGCACTATCTCTCCATAATCCTGGTCAGTTTGAATGTTTTATACATCACCTCTCTGACTCCTGTACTATCTCTCCATCATCCTGGTCAGTATGACCGCCCCATACATCACCCAGGCATAAGACGGGAGATCAATGCCAGGTATAAGACGGGAGATCAATGCCAGGTATAAGACGGGAGATCAATGCCAGGTATAAGACGGGAGATCAATGTCGGGTATAAGACGGGAGATCAATGCCAGGCATAAGACGGGAGATCAATGCCAGGTATAAGACGGGAGATCAATGCCAGGTATATGACGGGAGATCAATGCCGGGTATTAGACGGGAGATCAATGTCGGGTATAAGACGGGAGATCAATGCCAGGTATAACGAGAGGATGCACAACTTTTGTTTCTTTGTGGATTCTGTTATATTTCATAATTTGCTGTCTCAGGTAAACAGAGCTGAGGGGGGGGGGGGGGGGGCACGAGAGAGAGAGAAAAAAGAGAGAGAGAGAGAGAGAGATGGAGACATTGTGAGAAAGGGAGAGACAGAGAGAGACAGAGACAGAGAGAGACACAGAGAGCGAGAGATAGAGATGGGGGAGAGAGAGATGAAGAGAGAGAAAGAGAGAGAGAGAAAGAGAGAGAAGGAGAGAGAGAGAAAGAGAGAGAGGGAGAAAGAGACATAATGTAAGAAAGAGTGAGAATATGACAAAGACATAAAGAGAAAGAAGGAAAAGTAATAACTGGCAAATGATGAGATCAATACCTCTATCCCAAGAACATCACCATTAAGTAATCGAATACTGGCTATCCATTATCGTGCAAGTAACCTGGAAATTGTAGGGACGGCAACTCCGGATATGTTTGGGAGTGCCTAAATGTTTTTCCCCCTGCTAGTTTGAATGGGGAGGGGGGAGGGGGACAGGGCCAGGCACGAAGAATTTGTTCAATAAAAAGTCCACGTCACGCAGAGCACGCCTGCCCACTCATGTTCTCCCGCCTGTAGTGACGTTAAATAAACAAAGTTCCAGCAGAAAACCTACACTGGCTGGCCTGTAATTGCCTCACTTGGACAGATCGCTCAAACATTTCACAGGAAGTAGATAAAGATGGAGAAGGGGGAAAGAGGGGGTGATTGCGGTATGGTTCACTGACCCCCCACGTACCCCCCCACCCCACCCCAACCCGACATCGGTTGTTTAGATATGGGCATAAAGACATGCTATGCTATCGGGTAGTTTTACTTATTGGCCGTGACTACCGGTACTTGCTAGCCGTGACTACCGGTACTTGCTGGCCGTGACTACCGGTACTTGCTAGCCGTGACTACCGGTACTTGCTAGCCGTGACTACCGGTACTTGCTGGCCGTGACTACCGGTACTTGCTGGCCGTGACTACCGGTACTTGCTGGCCGTGACTACCGGTACTTGCTAGCCGTGACTACCGGTATTTGCTAGCCGTGACTACCGGTACTTGCTAGCCGTGACTACCGGTACTTGCTAGCCGTGACTACCGGTACTTGCTAGCCGTGACTACCGGTACTTGCTAGCCGTGACTACCGGTACTTGCTAGCCGTGACTACCGGTACTTGCTAGCCGTGACTACCGGTACTTGCTAGTCGTGACTACCAGTACTTGCTAGCCGTGACTACCGGTACTTGCTAGCCGTGACTACCGGTACTTGCTAGCCGTGACTACCGGTACTTGCTAGCCGTGACTACCAGTAATTGCTAGCCGTGACTACCGGTACTTGCTGGCCGTGACTAGCGGTACTTGTGGCCGTGACTACCAGTACTTGATGGCCGTGACTACCAGTACTTGCTGGCCGTGACTACCAGTACTTGATGACCGTGACTAACGGTACTTAATGGCCGTGACTACCAGTGCTTGATGGCCGAGACTATCAGTACTTGCTGGCCGTGACTACCAGTACTTGCTGGCCGTGACTACCAGTACTTGATGGCCGTGACTACCAGTGCTTGATGGCCGAGACTATCAGTACTTGCTGGCCGTGACTACCAGTACTTGATGGCCGTGACTACCAGTACTTACTGGCCGTGACTACCAGTACTTGATGGCCGTGACTACCAGTACTTGATGGCCGTGACCAGCGGTACTTGATGGCCGTGACTACCGGTACTTGCTGGCCGTGACTAGCGGTACTTGATGGCCGTGACTACCGGTACTTGATGGCCGTGACTACCGGTACTTGATGGCCGTGACTAGCGGTACTGGATGGCCGTGACTACCAGTACTTGCTGGCCGTGACCGTCGGTACTTGATGGCCGTGACTACCGGTACTTGCTGGCCGGGACTACCGGTACTTGCTACCCGAGAAGTCGCAGTAGAGCTAGGTGTAAGAAGGTGTAAGAAGAAAGTTGGCAAAAAAAAAAAAGGTATAGTACATCAATGCTTTATGTCAAAGTGAAGGACAATGGATAAGCTTTAATTCGAAACATGGATCATAGGTGTCAAATCACTGTATGCATAAAATGTCCTACTCTGTGTTTCTAAAAAAAAATAAAAAATGTTTGATTTTCATGAACAGCTGCATACACACAAAAACATAAAAATGAGACAATGAACTCTGAGTGTTTCATTTATTACTAAAGTTATACAGTCTTCATTTCTGCACAACATATTAAAATATTAAGATATTTCTCTCATTAGTATAGCAATTACAGCATAATTCAAAACATGACCATTAGTGGACAATGACCACAAAACATATTTGTGGCTGTGGTGTCCAGACAACTGAAAGACATAAATGTGAACAGTTTCAGTGCAGACGTACATTACCCTCTAGCTGCTGCAACTGACAACACCACTGAGACCTTCGACAGAGTGCTGGGAGGAGTCTTGGACCAGCATGCCCCCCCCCCCCAACCCCCTCAAGACCGGCACCATCTCGAACCGACCCATGGCGAGCTGGTTCACACTAGAGACCAAAGCAGCCAAGAGAGAAAGAAGCAAAGCGAAAGACAATGGAGAAGATCTGGTTTAGAAATTTACAGACAATTATACAAAAATCAAAGACAAGCTGTGACCACTCTCGTAGTTAAGATTAAGCCTGAATTTTACCTGAACAAGTTTACTAATGTGAATACATGTAAAGGCCTTTTTTGTCACAATAAATGAAGTTCTGGGAAAGCAATCAAAGACAATTTTGCCACAAGGAGGGAAAAAAGAATTGTTTCAAGTTTTCTTGTTATTTTCATTTAAAAAATACAAAAAAACTGTAAACATACGATGTCATCTTGACTCTTTATCCCCAGCACCAGCTATATTTGGTGTTTTTAATGGTACACCACTTACATGTTTTGAACCCGTCTCTGAAGCTGAAGTACCAAATACTATTTTGAAAAGCCCAAACAAATCTAGTAAACTTGACCCTATTCCAACTGATCATCTGAAACAACCTATTGACAACATCTTAGCTTATGTGACCAAAGTCATAAATGACTCACTCCAAACAGGGTCCGTTCCTCTAAGCTTTAAGAAAGCTTTAGTCAAACCTCTTTTGAAAAAGACAGGATTGGACAAAAATAACTTAAGTAACTTTAGGCCCGTCTCCAATCTTCCGTTTCTGTCAAAAATCCTTGAGAAAATAGTTCTGAAAAGGCTTTTAACGCACATGAGCAAAAATAACTTAAAATAGGAGTATCAGTCCGCCTATAAAGAAAACCACAGTACAGAAACGGCAATTCTCAAAGTGTCATCTGATATTTTTGATCGTTTGGACGAAAAGAACGTTTGCCTCCTCACCTTTTTGGACTTATCCGCAGCTTTCGATACCATCGACCATGCAATTTTGTTAGAACGATTCGAAACCAGGGGTGAAGCGTGGCCTTCTGCAGAGGGTAATCAGAATTTAAGCTGGTAAGATCCTTATAATGGGACGTATGGCTGTTACTTTATACTTACATAATTGTAAATGCAGCTCCTAAAACAATGTAACGGGTGCAAGGCACTGCAAAATCTAAAGATCGGACTACTCTTGTCCACAGGACAGGAATGCAGGAATTTACAAGCCAAACTAATCTGAAAATATCATTCATTCCTACTAACAGACTTATAAACACATACACACACACACACACACACTCACATACACACACGTACACACACATACACACGCTTACACACACCTACAATAACATACACACATGTACACACACATCACACACACACACACACACACACAGAGGAATTATTCTACGGGCTTTCTTTATTTTGTTTTCGGTCATGTTGAATGTTGAATGCCGCCCCGACATCCCATCCGGCGTGCCTGCCATTCTAATCAGATGGTTGTCGGTGACGTCATGAGCTAGTTTGACAGGAATTATGACTGAATTATTCCAGATCGCTCGGGGCGCCAATCAACTTCCACTGTCTGTTCCATCCTATATAGAGCATGGTAACTGTACTTGTTTAACCTCTTCGAGACAGCTTTAGAATGTGCTGACTGCCTGGACTCATTAGCTGGACAAATCTCAACTTTTCTTGCTCTTTGTCTGAGCTTAGCTTTTATAAGGAAACGACACGGTCAGCGCCCGCCGAACTTGATGTCTAGGCTCTCTATCTACTGCACCACTTTTCTATGCATACCAGGCACGGTTCCTGGACATTTAATACAGAGACGTCGAGATAATTGTGTGGATGAATGCATGTGCGTGTGTTTGATGGTTGGGTGTGTCTATGTGTACATTGTGTGTCTCCTCGTTGACTGCCTGGGTGCTGTAGTGAATGATGTGGAAAGAGAGTCATTTTTGGCGATCAGTTCACAAATTCAGGAACTGACACAGACATTCGGACAGTTTTCGTCACTCCATAGATCAGACTTCGCCATTGGAGGAAGGGGGGGGGGCGGGGGGTAATTTGCTTAGAAGTAAAGAACTGTGTCAGTGGCCAATGATTCCTTCATTACTGAACCCAGGCCAGTCCAGATTAACTGGACCAGAAATCCTGCCTCACATCCGGGCTATTCACCTGGGCATTCACTCCAGCTCCGGCCTGACATTATTGACTGAATGCGAAAAATATAATAATCAAATTTTTAAAAGATTTCCTAAACTGAACAAAATAATTTGCAGTCTCTGACAACCAGCTCTGGCGCCACACAGAATGTTTCATTAAATAATTCTTTAAAAACTTTCTGTATCAACCATCAAGCCAGCAATTTTTTATATTTTTGTGTGTAAGATATCACAATACGCTGAAAGACCTGGCCTTACGGACACAGATTTATTTCCGCATCTTCATTGGCATTTTTTAAATACAGAGTAATGATGTAATGCTACCACGGTAAGTGTTGGCAGAGTATCGTAAGTGCTGGCATAGTACCGTGTCTTGGGTCATAGTGAACACAGACAAGACAAGCTAGGAACGTTAAAACTAAAAACATGACGTGAAAAACTAAGGCTCAACATAAATGTCAACAACCTTCTGCTCAGGCCTCAGACACACAAAAGACCTTGAACCCTCAGGTGTTTCAGATACATTTTCTTTAAAAACTACAGAAAATCCGTGGGGTTGCAGCCAGACCAACATGTGGCAAACAGAAAAATATGTAGGTAGCAAAGCCTTGGGTACGCTTTTTCTTTGCCTTTAAAAAAATATTGTTTCCTTTGGGTATTTTTCTTACACGAGGCTTTATTGCCTACAACTTTTTCTGTTTGCTACATTTTGACCTAACTTTAAGACTTTTGTCCTGGCTGAATACAATACGAATAGTTCACCCACAATTTCATTCCTCCAACGTAATTATTTGTTAACAATGAATTTAGATGAAAACCGAACGTTTTTAAGTTTTTTTTGTTTTTTTTGTCTCCAAGTTGTGAGAGGAAGTTTTGAAATTTGCTTTCATTTACATTATCTTGAACCGCCATCAATGGTAACATTACTAAAACATTATAAAACTGTTTATCATGCTATTCTGGAATACTTCTTGCTCTGTTAATTTAATCTAAAAGACAACGCCATCATGTTATATTCACTGTTGTTTCAGATCTGTCGGCAGGCTTAATCAATGTGCTGACAGATATTGTGTGGAAAAATACCATCGATTGGCACGCTGGGAATGCTGGCTGTAAGATTGTCCGGTATGGTCAGAGTGTGGTCACTTATGCCTCAACCTACGCCTTGGTGGCCTTGAGCCTGGACAGACTGAACGCGATAGCCAGACCGCTGAGCTTTGGTGGAGATGGTGAGTCATCTTGTTCTTGTATTATGCTAGACAAACATTCATGTCCACTGGTCTGATGACCACTTGGTTACCCTGACTGACCTAATGCCAAATCCAACTCTGAAATGTGTCTGGGTTCCATGTGTTGTCTAGAGCTGCCAATCTCGTGCCTTGACTGAGAGCACTAGATTGTTCCAGTGTCCGTATGGCTGTGTCGTCCTCATAGTTCTCACGCATGCGCTTTACAGATCTCTCAGTTTAAACTGAAACAAAAAACAGTCTTATCTTTTCAATGGTCATGAAACTTCTGATTTCTGG
>OZ007583.1:110000-120000 GCA_963931925.1 Onchidella celtica | reverse complement strand
TGAATGTTTGTGTTGATGTTTGTTTGAATATTTGTATTAACGTGTGGATGTTTATGTGAATGTTTGTGTCAATGGTTGTGTCAATGTGTGAATATTTGATTGATTGTGAATGTTTGTCACATTTCATTGAATAGTGGTTTATTTTTATCTAGATGTGGAATTTTCTCTGTAGACCGGCAATGGATTGTGTGTCTTGTGCCGACACATTGGCCATTCGTGGTCCTGTTTCTATCCTGTGACGATGCATGGACAGAACTGTGGCTACCAGGTCAATAGAGCCCCACTGATTAATGTTATATTTTCTAGAATTTTTTTTGCTCTGCCAGATTGTAAACTGTGATTCAATTCAGTAGACTAGAGTCACCAACTGGGTAGCGCAGTCTGAAACGCTCACACCAACTAGCGATAATTACTCTGGCAAGGGAAACATTTGTTTTTGACCACATGATTATACAACATCCTTCTGTTCTTCTGTCCTCCTGTCCTTCTGTCCTTCTGTCCTCCTGTCCCTCTGTCCTTCTGTCCTCCTGTCCTTCTGTCCTTCTGTCCTTCTGTCCTCCAGACCTGTCCTTCTGTCCTTCTGTCCTTCTGTCCTCCTGTCCTTCTGTCCTCCTGTCCTCCTGTCCTCCTGTCCTTCTGTCCCTCTGTCCTTCTGTCCTTCTGTCCTCCTGTCCTTCTGTCCTTCTGTCCTCCTGTAACATTCTGTCCTCCTGTCCTTCTGTCCTCCGGTCCCTCTGCCCTTCTGTCCTTCTGTCCTCCTGTCCTCCTGTCCTCTTGTCCTTCTGTCCCTCTGTCCTTCTATCCTCCTGTCATTCTGTCCTCCTGTCCTCCTGTCCTTCTGTCCCTCTGTCCTTCTGTCCTCCTGCCCTTCTGTCCTTCTGCCCTCCTGTCCTCCTGTCAATCTGTCCTCCTGTCCTTCTGTCCTTCTGTCCTCCTGTCCTTCTGTCCTCCTGTCCTCCTGTCCCTCTGTCCTTCTGTCCTCCTGTCCTTCTGTCCTTCTGTCCTCCAGTCCTTCTATCCTTCTGTCCTCCTGTCCTCCTGTCCTCCTGTCAATCTGTCCTCCTGTCCTTCTGTCCTTCTGTCCTCCTGTCCTTCTGTCCTCCTGTCCACCTGTCCTTCTGCCCTCCTGTCCTTCTGCCCTCCTGTCCTCCTGTCCTTATGTCCTCCTGTCCTTATGTCCTCCTGTCCTCCTGTCCTCCCGTCCTTCTGTCCGCCTGTCCTTCTGTACTTCTGTACTTCTGTCCTTCTGTCCTCCTGTCCTCCTGTCCTTCTGTCCTTCTGTCCTCCTGTCCTCCTGTCCTCCTGTCCTTCTGTCCTTCTGTCCTCCTGTCCTCCTGTCCTCCTGTCCTCCTGTTCTTCTGTCCTCCTATCCTCTAGTCCTGTCCTTCTGTCCTCTTGTCCTTCTGTCCTCCTGCCCTTCTGTCCTGCTGTCCTCCTGCTCTCCTGTCGTTCTGTCCTTCTGTCCTTCTGTCCTTCTGTCCTTCTGTCCTATCCTTCAGTTCTCCTGTCCTTCTGTCCTTCTCTCCTTCTGTCCTCCTGTCCTTCTGTCCTCCTGTCAATCTGTCCTCCTGTCCTTCTGTCCTCCTGTCCTTCTGCCCTCCTGTCCTCTTGTCCCTCTGTCCTTCTGTCCTGCTGTCCTTCTGTCCTTCTGTCCTTCTGTCCTCCTGTCCTTCTATCCTTCTGTCATTCTGTCCTTCTGTCCTCCTGTCCTTCTATCCTTCTGTCCTCCTGTCCTTCTGTCCTCCTGTCCCCCTGTCCTCCTGTCCTTCTGTCCCCTGTCCTTCTGTACTTCTGTACTTCTGTCCTTCTGTCCTCCTGTCCTCCTGTCCTCCTGTCCTTCTGTCCTTCTGTCCTTCTGTTCTCCTGTCCTCCTGTCCTTCTGTCCTCCTGTCCTCTAGTCCTGTCCTTCTGTCCGTCTGTCCTCCTGCCCTTCTGTCCTTCTGTCCTCCTGTCCTCCTGTCCTTCTGTCCTTCTGTCCTTCTGTCCTATCCTTCAGTTCTCCTGTCTCTCTGTCCTTCTCTCCTTATGTCCTCCTGTCCTTCTGTCCTTCTGTCCTTCTGTGCTTCTGTCATTCTGTCCTCCTGTCCTTCTGTCCTTCTGTCCTCTTGCCCTTCTATTCTCCTGTCCTCCTGTCCGTCTGTCCTTCTGTCCTTCTGTCCTCCTGTCCTTCTGTCCTTCTGTCCTTCTGTCCTTCTGTCCTTCTGTCCTTCTGTCCTCCTGTTCTCCTGTTCTCCTGTCCTTCTGTACTCGTGTCCTTCTGTCCTTCTGTCATCCTGTCTTCATGTCCTTCTGTCCTCCTGTCTTCATGTCCTTCTGTCCTCCTTTCGTCCTGTCCTCCTGTTCTTCTGTTCGCCCGTCTTTCTGTCCTCCTGCTCTCCTGTCCTACTGTCCTCCTGTCCTCCAATTACCCCCCTTCTCCAGATCCCCGCTTCCGCTATATGGAAATCAGTTTGTGAATCAATGCATGCTGAATACACAATGTAGATTTGAGTGAATGTGTCGAGATCGCCTCTCGTACGCAGAAAGTACAGGCTTAATTTTGCTGTAGAATGTATGTGCATTTCTGCTCCATCTTTTCCTTTAGCTTTTGATGTTCCCACTGAACTAGATAGAATGTATAAATTATTGATTTAATGCAAATTGATCATATTTTTCTTCTCAAACCCCCAACCAAATTATTGTTGCTATGGCCGGAGCGTCATCAACGGCCCATCACTCGTGATTGCCGTCTGGAAATGTGCAAACAATTTCTTCAAGTGTCAGTCGGTGGAATTCACAAAATTTTATAACATAATTATTTATTTATTTACTTCTTACTTATTTTTTTATCTTCAGTATTTATTTATTTAGTTAGCGCTTGGATCTGAGCTGTTGTACGTGTTGTTGGTTGGTTGGTTTGTTTGTTTGTTTGTTTAAACCTGCTATTTTTTTGGTGCAGGCGATGATAAAATATTTGAACTTACGTCAATTACAGAATGTTGTTGTGATAGCACAGGAGTGTGGCTGTGTTTAACTGTGTGATAGTGACGTGTGATAACAGAGAGGTTTAACTGTGTTGTCGTGTCGTGTGTCAACATAGAGGTTTAACTGTGTGGTTGTGACCTGTGTCAACATAGATGTTTAACTGTGTGGTTGTGACCTGTGTCAACATAGAGGTTTAACTGTGTGGTTGTGACCTGTGTCAACATAGAATTTTAACTGTATGGGTGTGACATGTGACAGCATAGAGTTTCACCGTGTTGCTGTAGCTTTTGACAACAAAAATATGAAGAGAAACGGGGAGGGGGGGGGGAGGTGGAGGGGGTGGTCTTTTCACATCATGTTTACTCAACAACTTGGAGTAGAGATGGACATGGCAAAGCCATTTGGAGTCAAATGCTGGAAAAGTAAATCCTCCAATCCCTAGGTATCCTAAAAGATAAAATTAACCATGCTTGACTTAGAGAGTGTCGACAACTACAGGTAATCTAAAGGATCGTTTGGTGGGACATTGCCTGACACAAGTGTTCTATGTCTTAACTTTATCAACAACCAGAAATATTGCTACAAAGGGGGATGTTCAAAAGGCCACGTCAGTGTAGGGAAATGTCCAGGTGGCCACGTCAGTGTAGGGAAATGTCCAGGTGGCCACGTCAGTGTAGGGAAATGTCCAGGTGGCCACGTCAGTGTAGGGAAATGTCCAGGTGGCCACGTCAGTGTAGGGAAATGTCCAGGTGGCCACGTCAGTGTAGGGAAATATCCAAGTGGCCACGTCAGTGTAGGGAAATGTCCAGGTGGCCACGTCAGTGTAGGGAAATGTCCAGGTGGTCACGTCAGTGTAGGGAAATGTCCAGGTGGCCACGTCAGTGTAGGGGAATGTCCAGGTGGCCACTTAAGTGTAGGGAAATGTCCAATTGGCCAAGTCAGTGTAGGGAAATGTCCAGGTGGCCACGTCAGTGTAGGGAAATGTCTAAGTGGCCACCAGACCAGGCATCTATCAGCTGACTTGTCTACTCTTCCTCAGGTTTGCGCATGCGCATTCTGGTTGGCCTCTCCTGGGGTTTTGCTCTGGTATTTTCTATCCCCATGCTGGTCATCAACAAAGTCATGCTGGTGGACGGGAAGACACAATGTTGGATCCGCTTTCCTCAACAATGGGTGTGGAAGGTAAGGTTGTTGCCGTTGGTTTGTTGGTGGTTTTTGGTGGTGGTGATGGAAGTGGTAGTTGTTGTTGGTGGTGGTAGTGGAAGTGGTAGTTGTTGTTGGTGGTGGTGGTGGAAGTAGTAGTTGTTGATGGTGGTGGTGGTGGAAGTGGTAGTTGTTGGTGTTGGTGGTCGTGGAAGCGGTAGTTTTTGATGGCGGTGGTGGTTAGGAAAACATGGACGATTTGCGTGAAATGACCAGTCAAGCCGAATGTTCTAAATGGAAGAATTATACAGATTTCCCGCAATGGTAGAGGGTGGAGAGACCGACAGACAGACGCTGCGACAGAGAGGCGGTGAGAGAGACAGGGAGTGGAGAGAAAGATAGGAGAAAGAGATAGAGAAAAAGAGGAAGGGGAGAGAGAGGAGGAGAGTAAGAAAGGAATAGTGTGAGAGAGAGGGAGGGAGAGAGAGTGAAAGTGAGAGAAAGAGAAGGGGGAGCAAGCGGATGAGGGGGAAAATAAGAAATGGAGAGAGAGAGAAAAAATGGAGAGAAATAGAGAGTAAGAGCGAGATAGAGACAAAGAAAGAGACACCGAGAGAGAAAGAAAGAGAGAAAGAGAGTGGGAAAGGAACAAAGAGAGAGAGACAGAGAAAAAAAAAGAGAGAAAGAAAGAGAGAAAGAGAGAGAGAGAAAGAAAGAGAGAAAGAGAGAGAGAGAAAAAAAGAGAGAAAGAGAGAGAGAGAAAGAAAGAGAGAAAGAAAGAGAGACAGAGAGAGAGAGAGAAAGAAAGAGAGAAAGAGAAAGAGAGAGAGAAAGAAAGAGAGAAGGAAAGCTCTATGTGTAACGTGTCGTCCCCAGCTCTACATGACCAGCATCGCTATTGTACTCTTCTTCATCCCGGCCATCATCATCGCTGTCTGCTACATCATTATCGTCGTCATCATCTGGAGGAAAACTTCGTTGTCACACGGGCAGACCAACGAGAAATCCACTCAGTACATCAAAAATGGTGAGATAGCGGAGTATTGCACATCAGTCAATCTTATAGCATAGTACTGCACATCAGTCAATCTTACAGCATAGTACTGTACATCAGTCAATCTTATAGCATAGTACTGCATGTCAGTCAATATCATAGTAAAGTACTGCACATTTGTCAATCTTATAGCATAGTACTGCACACCAGTCCATCTTATAGCATAGTATAGCACATCAGTCAATCTTATAGCATAGTACTGCACATCAGTCAATCTCATAGCATAGTACTGCACATCAGTCAATCTTATAGCATAGTAGTGCACATCAGTCAATCTTATAGCATAGTACTGCACGTCAGTCAATCTCATAGCATAGTACTGCACATCAGTCAATCTTATAGCATAGTACTGCACATCAGTCAATCTTATAGTATAGTACTGCATGTCAGTCAATGTCATAGTAAAGTACTGCACATTTGTCAATCTTATAGCAAAGTACTGCACATCAGTCAATCTTATAGCAAAGTAGTACACGTCAGTCAACGTTTTAGCGGAATATTGCACTCCAGTAATCCGTCTACCCTGGTACTGCACGCCAGTAAACCTTTTAGCGGGGTGCTGAACGTCAGTAAAGTTTTTAGTGAAGTATTGAACGTCGGCGTACCTTTAAGCGTGGTATGGCACGTCGGTGTACCTTTAAGCGTGGTATGGCACATCAGTAAACCTTTAAGCGTGGTATGGCACATCAGTAAACCTTTAAGCGTGGTATGGCACGTTAGTATATCTTTAAGCGTGGTATGGAACGTCAGTAAACCTTTAAGCGTGGTATGGCACGCCAGTAAACCTTTAAGCGTGGTATGGCACGTCAGTAAACCTTTAAGCGTGGTAATCAGTGAACCTTCAAGCGTGGTATGGCACGTTAGTAAACCCTTATCCGTGGTATGGCACGTTAGTAAATCTCAGTTTACAAACATTTCTGTGGTTTCCTCTTAACCCACACCCCGCGCGCGACGGCTCAAAACTGGCTGTCCGGCCGGTGAGCTTACTCACGGAGAATCGTGCCTGGGTCGCACTGACCCTTGCCGATGTACTATGACGACACGACCGCTGTCCACGTGGTTCGGTTTTTATTGATCAGTATGAAAACATTCATTGCTATGCCTTGTCACGCTTGATAATGAATTAACCAGCGAAACCTTTGTCTGTCAGTCTCTAACCAATGATCTGACTTATGAAACTAAGGTGACAGCTGTACTTTTCGTGAGAACGAAGCATGCTAACCAGTCACGCCCCCCCTCCCCCCCCCCCCCCCCCGCCAAGCCCTAAACAAATGTTTTCATACTGATTGACACATATTGTGAACCAATGTGGGCATTTGGGGCAAAGATCATTTCAGAGCTTGTTTCTGATTGGTTCTTAGATACAGATAACTCTAGATGATGGTCAGCTTTTGAGAAAATGAGATAATATTGCAGATTTGTTTAGCAGCAGTTTGGCATGTCAATGTAACACCCTTTGATAATGTGGGGAGAGCCTTTGAAAGCTTAGTCTTTGTGATTCCGACTACTGGTTCACTGGTTAACATGTCCATGTCACAATGCCTTTGAAAGTTTAATTTACAAGAGATACAGTGAGCAGTCGGTAGTTACGTCTAAAGAGGTCATTGAATCGACGCGTGAAAATCCAGTTTGCACGTTTCGTGGTCAGCTTGACCTTGCCGCAATGGTACGCCCGTGGAGATTGAATGCCTGGAAAGTTGACGCCCTTCGCCTGGCGAACCCCCGCCCTGCACACACATACATTATATTCACGTTCACACGCCCTCAAAACCACATATCGACACATACAGGAGAAATCACACAAGCAAACACATGAGCACACAGAGACAGAAACAGACTTCACTACACGGAGACAGAAATAGACAACATTACACGGAGACAGAAATAGACAACATTACACGGAGACAGAAATACACATCAGTAAACAGAGACATAAATAGACATCAGTACACTAAGACAGAAAAAGACTTCACTACACGGAGACAGAAATAGACAACATTACACGGAGACAGAAATAGACAACATTACACAGAGACAGAAATAGACATCAGTAAACAGAGACATAAATAGACATCAGTACACGAAGACAGAAACAGACTTCACTACACGGAGACAGAAATAGACAACATTACACGGAGACAGAAATAGACATCAGTACATGGAGACAGAAATAGACATCAGTAAACAGAGACATAAATATACATCAGTACACGGAGACAGAAATAGACATCAGTAAACAGAGACATAAATAGACAGCAGTACACGAAGACAGAAACAGACTTCACTACACAGAGACAGAAATAGACCTCAGTACATGGAGACAGAAAAAGACACCAGTAAACAGAGACATATATAGACATCAGTACACGGGGACAGAAACAGACTTCACTACACAGAGACAGAAACAGACATCAGTACATGGAGACAGAAACAGACTTCACTACACAGAGACAGAAATAGACATCAGTACATGGAGACCGAAACAGACTTCACTACACAGAGACAGAAATAGACATCAGTACATGGAGACAGAAACAGACACCAGTAAACAGAGACATAAATAGACATCAGTACACGGAGACAGAAACAGACTTCACTACACAGAGACAGGAATAGACATCAGTACATGGAGACAGAAACAGACTTCACTACACGGAGACAGAAATAGACATCAGTACATGGAGACAGAAACAGACACCAGTAAACAGAGACATAAATAGACATCAGTACACGGATAGAGAAATAGACATCACTAAACAGAGACAGAAATAGACAACAGTACACGGAGACAGAAATAGACATCAGTACACGGAGAGAGAAATAGACATCAGTCCACGGAGAGAGAAATAGACACCAGTACACGGAGAGAGAAATAGACATCAGTCCACGGAGACAGAAATAGACATCAGTACAGGGAGAGAGAAATAGACACCAGTGCACGGAGACAGAAATAGACACCAGTGCACGGAGAGAGAAATAGACATCATTACACGAAGACAGAAACAGACACCAGTGCACGAAGAAAGAAATAGACACCAGTACATGGAGACAGAAATAGACACCAGTACATGGAGAGAGAAATAGACATCAGTACACGGAGACAGAAACAGACACCAGTACATGGAGAGAGAAATAGACATCAGTACACGGAGACAGAAACAGACACCAGTACATGGAGAGAGAAATAGACACAAGTACACGGAGACAGAAATAGACATCAGTACATGGAGACAGAAATAGACACCAGTCCACGGAGAGAGAAATAGACATCAGTACACGGAGAGAGAAATAGACACCAGTACACGGAGAGAGAAATAGACATCAGTACACGGAGAGGGAAATAGACACCAGTACACGGAGAGAGAAATAGACATCAGTGCGCGGAGAGAGAAACAGACACCAGTGCATGGAGAGAGAAATAGACACCAGTACACGTAGAGAGAAACAGACATCAGTGCATGGAGAGAGAAATAAACACCAGTGCACAGAGACAGAAATAGACACCAGTCCACGGAGAGAGAAATAGACACCAGTGCATGGAGAGAGAAATAGACACCAGTGCACGGAGACAGAAATAGACTTGTCAAAAAGAGAGAGAAACAGACATCAGTGCACGGAGAGAGAAATAGACACCATTCCACGGAGACAGAAATAGACACCAGTACACGGAGAGAGAAACAGACATCAGTGCACGGAGAGAGAAATAGACATCAGTACACGGAGACAGAAATAGACACCAGTACATGGAGAGAGAAACAGACATCAGTGCACGGAGAGAGAAATAGACATCAGTACACGGAGACAGAAATAGACACCAGTACACGGAGAGAGAAATAGA
This sequence comes from Onchidella celtica, assembly GCA_963931925.1. Lineage (NCBI taxonomy): Eukaryota > Metazoa > Mollusca > Gastropoda > Systellommatophora > Onchidiidae > Onchidella > Onchidella celtica. The sequence continues at coordinate 111,001 of OZ007583.1, read as the reverse complement.
CATCAGTACACGGAGACCGAAATAGACACCAGTACACGGAGAGAGAAAAAGACACCAGTGCACGGAGACAGAAATAGACACCATTACACGGAGAGAGAAATAGACACCAGTGCACGGAGAGAGAAATAGACATCAGTACACGGAGAGAGAAATAGACATCAGTACACGAAGAGAGAAATAGACACCAGTACACGGAGAGAGAAATAGACACCAGTACACCAAGAGAGAAGTAGACACCAGTGCACGGAGAAAGAAGTAGACACCAGTGCACGGAGAGAGAAATAGACATCAGTACACGGAGAGAGAAATAGACACCAGTACACGAAGAGAGAAATAGACACCAGTACACGGAGAGAGAAATAGACACCAGTACACGAAGAGAGAAGTAGACACCAGTGCACGGAGAAAGAAGTAGACACCAGTGCACGGAGAGAGAAATAGACATCAGTACACGGAGAGAGAAATAGACACCAGTACACGGAGAGAGAAATAGACATCAGTGCACGGAGAGAGAAATAGACATCAGTACACGGAGACCGTGAACTACCAAAAACCTGTCTGTCTGCTAATACATCTTCATCTGGTTGTCTTTTCATTCTGTCCTCGATTTTCCTTCCTCTTTTCTTTCCCTCCACTCTCAGATAGATCTCTGACCTCCCAGCAATTCCCTCCTCCCCCCCCCCCCCCCCGTTCCAGTCCACATTGGATACAGTGCTGAGATTGGTAGCAATTGCCAGTGAAAAGATTTGTACAATTTATGTGTCTATCTGCCTGAGGGTAAGACTTTCCTAGCTTATCTCTCTACCCGCCCTATCCCGCCCCCCCCCCCAGTTCCCCCTCCCCCCGCCCACCCACCCCCCCCCCCGACATAAATGTGCCTCACACAGCCAAGAGAATTGGAGAGGTGAATGGTCGTGGGGGGTGGGGGGGAGGGGGAGGGGGTAGGGGGAGAGGGTACACAGTGGAAGACACAACATAGATTAGATGTGGCTAAAAATCAT